>JAODAL010008532.1:0-116954 GCA_025379985.1 Phyllomedusa bahiana
TTGCATCACGACCCGGGCATCAAACCAAATCGGCAACCATCCAATAACCCAAAGGGGTCCCCTTGAAAGACCAACTTAACACAATGGTTAATCAAAATGACTTTAAAATGTAAGTGCAATAAAAGGACCAACATTTGAGATAAACTCTCTTAAAAGTATCCCCTGAAGCCACAGCTTTCATGCATTAAACAAGTTTAAGAAAAGAAAAAATATCAAAACATAAAAAATGCTAGGAACACCTATCTTAATAGTTTGTTCTGTTACAATTCTAAAATGTAAAAGAAAGGAAGGGAAGTGTTACACCAGTAAGGTTTAGTAATTTAGTGACAAAATGCAAGAGAAAATAAGTGTTGCACGCTACAACCTCTTACCCTCAAAATGGGAGGGGCTTAATAAATTGGCACTTCAGGCTATGCTCTATTATTTTCAAAGTGTTTACATCAGAAAACTAGTATAACTACATTTATAAATATACCCCAAAGTTCCCAACATTTTAGGTGGTGTTTATTTTTTTCATTACATGCCTATCCTCTCTGATGATCAAAGTATATAAAATTATTTTTGGGAAAAGGGCTTAAGGTAGCCTGCATTAATCAAGCTGAAATCCTTTTTATGTGGCATTTTCTCAGGCATTTTAAAACAGTTTTAAAGGTGTTTTGGAAGCAATTTTTCCCCAAATGCCTTTTAATAAGTGTTTGTAAAGACCATTGGCTGTTTTATTGATTGAACATAATAATCCCAAAAAAATTTTCCCCCCCCCCCCCCCTCCCCACCCCCTCTAGGGCCGTGTTTAAAAAGAGGAACGTTTCACAGATTTAAGCTCAGAGTGTGCATTCTGCACCAAAATCTATGTGAATTCTGCCTATTATATATTTGTAGGAACTCTACACCATTAAAGAAAAATAAAGGGCCACATATGAGAACTGTTTAGGTCTAAAACTCTCTTTGTTGTCTATAGCAACCAAACAGAGTGCCCTTTTCATTTTCATTAAGAGGCAATTGAAGGTAGCATGGTCAAAAAAAAGTTCAACCAGACATTTTTTAACATGTGGCCAAAAAAAAACTTTTTGATATGGTTTTCACACAGATTCTGCATTGGAAACCGGGTAGGGAGCACAAGAAGGGGTTCCGCTCCATTCAGTGGGACTAATCTGCATCCATAACTGTGGTTACATCTGCTGCATGTAAAGTCAAAATCCTTTGCTGAAAATCAGGAGATCCCCTAAAAATTCTTATATATATCCATGATATGTGAACATAGCCATCAAAATCCATTCCTCATTTTTATGCTTTGGCCAAACATATAAAACCACATCTTACTTCTCCCATATGGATGTATGTCAAGTTTTCAAAAAACGTTTTTTTTTTAGAACCGTGTCCTGTTTTTTAAGTAACAGGACTTTTTTTCCCCCGTTGACCCGGGAAAGCCCGAAACAGCCTATTTTAGCAGTTAATCTTTATTTTTTAAACTATATTATATGACTTTTTTATGGGTTTTTATACAAAAGGGGTTAAAACCCAAAACCCCTTTTATCATGTAAAACAAGTTATGTACAGGGCAGAAATCCAATTACTGCTTTATTAACACAGCATATTTTACCACAGGAATATATGCCGGTTTTTGTTTAATAACCATTTATTACACTATGTCTTGCAGTGTCCACAAAAAAAAGTGGCAGAAAACAACACCATAGAGCACCCTCCTAGGAAGTGCAACAGAAAACAGCCAGCTCCACTGTTTTACATAAATACAATTAAGAGCCTATCCACATCATATTTCAATGCTATGTCACTAGTATCCATAAAGATACCTTTAGAAAGGTACTCCAACGTGTGCTGCAGTGGAACCATAGAGGACAATAGGGCAAATGTAGTCTCTTTTGGACTATGTTTGCTCTATTTCATGTTTGTATACACTTTATTTTATTTGTTTTGTGTCTGGCAGGTATACGAACATGAAACATAGCAAACATAGTTCAAAAGAGACTACATTTTTCCAAAAGGCCTCTATAGCTCCACTGTGGTAAACGTTGGGATACTTTTTTCACAGTTAGGTTATGTCTCCACTGCACACATTTTCAGTAGTTTTTTCAGCATTTTTTGTTTTCTAAAACTGATGAAAAAACCACTGAAAACAGGTACCATAAATTTTAATAGTAAAAATGTTCTGTAGTCTCCACAGAACGTTTTTTTTCTGCTCGTTTTTTGCTGCTGGACATTTTTTGAAACTTGTTGCAAAAAAAGACAAAGCAGCTCAGAAATTTTACCATTGGAGTCTAAAAGCGCTGTATGTTTTTTTGGTGCGTTTTTGGTGTTTTTTTTTACAGAAATTCATAGCAATTATAATACTGTGCAATTCTGTAAAAAAAAATATGCAACAAAAAATGTGCAAAAAAACATTGTTTTTTCAGCAGCTTTTGACAGGCAGTGGACAAAAAAACTCAGTTTTATGAATGTTTTTAGGATTTGGTTTTCAGTGAGTTTTTTGTCCAATGGCGTGTAGACCTAATCTTATAATTATGGACACTGTACCCTGAAGCTCCCTCATTTTTTCTCCTCAGAGCAGGATAGAAGGTGTGGGCTGTTTTTCATTGCTGCACACTGCTACAGAGGTCATGTACTCTCCTGAGTTAGATCTCTCTAGAACAACAGCATCGATGATATCAGCACCCAATTACCTGTGTGTTGATATATTAAATGGATATCGTTGTCTTGGGAACTACTTTACAGTGGGAACCGCAAGTTGCTAGAAGTCAGCAGCTCTTAGCTGGAGCTATAGACATAACTTTGCAGGGGGCCACTTGTAACGGCCAGGGTAGTGGATCAACTGGACCACCGCAAGCGGTGGTAACAATTGCGCCAGAGAGCGGAGTCTAAATAGGTCCCGGTTTTCACCAGAGCCCGCCACAAAGTGCGATGGACTTGCTGCGGCAGGAGACCTACCAGGTCGCTACCCCTGACGCGGCGGCTTGCGGTGGCGGCCGGGATGCAACAAGGTACCGAGTCATAACACGAGAACCGTAGTCGTGGACAGGCAGGAAGGTCAGGGCGGGCAGCGAAGGTTCGTAGTCGGGAAACGTAGCAAGAGGTTGGGAAAACGGCGAGGCAAGAACACACTCTGAGAAATGCTTTCTCTAAGGTACGGGGCAACATAGATCCAGCAGGGAGGAGTCGTGGACCATACAAATATATAGGGGCAGTGCCCAGCAATAATCCAATTACCTGCGCTGGCCCTTTAAATTTACAAGAATGAGCACGCGCGCGCCCTAGGAAGCGGGCACGCGCGCCTCGGCTGGCAGAGGGAGCAGACGGGACAGGAACGCGGTCAGGTGAGTATTCAGAGCGAGTGCACCTGCAGCCCGTCCCGCGGCCAGCAGCCCAACCCGTCCCCGGCAAGGAGCCCGGAGAGGGGACACGGGTTTGCCCGCGGGCTGAAGAGCGGCGTCACTCGCTACAGTACCCCCCCCCCCCATTTTAGGCCTCCCACTCTTCTTAGGGCGCAACCTGTGGACAAGATCTTGGTTAAAAATATTAGACTCCGGCTACCAGGACCTCTCTTTGGGACCAAAGCCTTTCCAATCAACAAGAAAGAACCACTTTCCCCTGATAGTCTTCATGGCCAAGATGTCCTTCAATTCAAAAATATCAGTAAAATCTGTTTTCCTCTAGGAAAACTGGTTCAGGATCAGAGGCTTTAGAAGGGAGACATGGAAAGCGTTTGGAATCCGGAGCGATGGGAGTAAGCACAGCTTGTAAGACACCAGGTTAAGCTGCCGAAGTGCTTAGAATGGACCCAGGAACCGAGGACCCAACTTATAACTGGGAATCTTCAGGCGTACGTACTTGGATGAAAGCCAAACCTTGTCCCCTGGGAGGAATGTTGGGGAAGATCTCCTCCTCTTGTCCGCCTGAGTCTTCATGCGAGCGGAAGCCAGGAGTAAGGCATGTCGGGTCTCTTGCCAAATGGCCTTGATATCCAGAACTTGGTCATCTACAGCGGGGACCTCGGAGGCCATAGACAGGGGAAGGGGAGGGCGTGGGTGACGGCCATAGACCACAAAAAATGGAGAAACACCCATTGCATCAGAGTCCCGATGGTTGTAGGAAAACTCGGCCCAGGGAAGCAGCTCGGTCCAGTTGTCCTGGCGCAGGTATTCGCCCAAAATCTGATTTACTCTTTCCACTTGTCCATTCGTCTGAGGATGATACGCCGAAGAAAAGTCCAACTTTACTTTCAAGCGAGAACACACAGCACGCCAAAATCTGGAGACAAATTGAACTCCCCGATTGGAGATGATGTGAGAGGGTAAGCCATGCAGCCGAAAAATATGACGGAAGAAGTGACCTGACAATTAAGGAGCAGATAGAAGACTGGGAAGAGGCATGAAGTGGGACATTTTCAAGAACCGGTCCGTGACCACCCAGATGACTGAATTCCCTGAGGAAGAAGGAAGGTCCGTGATGAAGTAAATGCCTATATGTGTCCATGGGGACTCCGGAACAGGCAGGGGTAATAAGAGACCCACAGGTCTATGGTGTGGGACCTTGTTCCGAGCACACGTGGCACAAGAGAGTATAAAATCTTTGACGTCCTGAAGCACAGTTTGCCACCAGTAGTGCCGAGAGATAAGAGCGTAGGACTTCTGTATCCCGAGGTGACATGCCAGAAGGGAACTATGCCCCCACTCCAGAATTCTCCTCTTGAATGCAGGACGTACGTATGTCTTGCCCGGGGGAATACTTTGGAGATCTACATGAGCCACGTAGAGCAACCGTTCAGGGGAAATAATGTGCTGAGATACTGGTTCTTCTCCGGCAACATCAGAAGCATGAGAGAGGGTATCCACCTTAACATTTTTCTCAGCAGGTTGGAAGTGAATCCGGAAGTCAAAAAGGGAGAAAAAGAGAACACCTGCCCTGGCGAGGACGCTGGGCCGTCTGGAGGTACTGGAGGTTCTTGTGGTCAGTACAGACATCAAATGGGTGACGGGCCCCCTCCAGCAGATGTCGCCATTATTCCAGAGCTAATTTGATAGCCAACAGCTCCTGATCACCAATGGCATAATTCCGTTCCGCTGGCGAAAAGGTCTTGGAGAAGAAGCCGCACATGAGAGTCTTGCCTTTGGGACCCTTCTGTGAAAGGACCACCCCCGCCCCCACAGAAGAGGCATCCACCTCTAAGGAGAACGACTTCTCAGGATCTGGACGGACCAAGATAGGCGCCAAGGAGAAGGCTGTTTTTAGTTTGTAGAACACTCTTCCGGCCGCCAGGGGCCAACATTTCGGATTTGCGTTCTTCCTAGTGAGAGCCACGTTAGGAGCCAGAAGAGAAATGGGGAATAAACTGCCGGTAGTAGTTGGCGAACCCCAGGAAGCGCTGTATTGCTCGAAGACCAACAGGTTGTGGTCACTGCAGGATCGCTGAGAGTTTAGCAGGATCCATCTGCAGACCACGATCAGAGACTATATACCCTAGAAATGGCAGGCTGGCCTGGTGGAACAAGCATTTCTCCAGCTTGGCATACAGTCGGTTGTTGCGCAAATGTCGCAGGACCTTGTGCACTTGTATCCGATGGGTCTGGATATCTGACGAAAAAATCAGGATATCGTCCAGATACACAATGACGCAGGTGTATATAAGGTCCCTGAAGACGTCATTGACGAATTCCTGGAAGACGGCTGGGGCGTTGCAAAGCCCAAAGGATATCACAAGATATTCGAAATGCCCATCATGAGTATTGAAGGCTGTTTTCCACTCATCCCCCGAATTCTGATGAGGTTGTAGGCCCCTCGTAGGTCCTTTTTGGAAAACACCTTGGCTCCCTGGAGTCGGTCAAATAGCTCAGAGATCAACGGTAGAGGGTAGCGGTTCTTCACCGTGATTTTGCTTAGCCCTCTGTAATCAATGCATGGCTGAAGTGAGCCAGCCTTTTTCTGCACGAAGAAGAACCTGACTCCGGCTGGAGTGGAAGACTTGCGGATAAAGCACTTCTGCAAATTCTCCTGTATGTAGGCCGATATGGCCTGAGTCTTGGGCACAGATAACGGGTAGACCCTTCCTCGAGGGGGACTGGTACCGAAGAGGGCCGATGGAGTGGCAGCATCTCAGCCTGTTTCTCCGAGAACACGTCCACAAAGTCCTGGTACTCCCTTCGCAGACCTGGCAGAGGCTTGGAGGGTGGCAGTGGAGAAGAGGTAGACAGCGGGCGGGGTGCCACCAGACAGAGATCCTGGCATTCCAGTCCCCAACACAGGACCTCGCCTGTCCTCCAGTCTAGCATAGGGGCGTGGCGTTGCAGCCAGGGGAGCCCCAGAACGATCGTCGAGGAAGTCCGAGGCAGTACATGGAATTAGATCTTCTCCTTTTGCTTGACCCCCACGTGGAGAGACACAGGCCGGGTTATGAACTGAATGGGGTCACTAAGGAGCTCCCCACTAACCGAGGAAATCGCCAGAGGCTTTTCCAGCCGAACAACAGGCAGGCGATATCAGGTTACCAGGGAAGCATGGATGAAGTTCCCAGCAGACCTCGAGTCCCAGCAGACCTCGAGTCCAGGAAGACAGGAACCCGGAAGGAAAGTCCGGCGTCAGAAATGACCTCCACTGGTATCATCAATTGTGGAGATGAAGAATTAGCACCTATGGATGCCTCTTCTACGGAATCTAGGTGCGAGCGTGTCCCGAATGCTGGGGACGCTGCAGACAGCTTCTGTGGAACTGGTCCGGGCTGTCACAGTAGAGACAATGGTATTCCGCCCGACGGCGGGCCAGCTCTTGTTCCGACAGGTGAGCTCGGTCCACCTGCCTGGGTTTCTCCGTGGAGACCTGTGGAAGTGGCAGCAGAGACCTCTGGAACACCAGGACCAGACGAGGCAGTCGACGAGGACGTGCAGTGTCTCATTCTTGGCGGACCTCCTCCTGTCTCTCAGCAAAACGCCCAGAGAAGTCGGAAGATCTCTAGCTGCAAGTGCGTCCTTGACCATGCAGGACAGGCCCTTCTTGAATGAGGAGCAGAGGGCGGCGTCATTCCAGGATAGCTCCGAAGCCAGGGTACGGAATTGAACCGCATAGTCACCTACGGAGGAGTCGCTTTGGCGTAGGTTCAGGAGCACCTTCTCAGCAGAAGACGCATGTGCCAGCTCCTCAAAGACACTGCGGAATTCTGTGAGGAAGGCCTGTAGATCCACTGTCACAGGGTCGTTCCGGTCCCAGAGAGGTGTCGCCCAAGCCAGGGCTTTTCCGGATAGCAGATTCACCACAAAGGCCACTTTTGACCTTTCCGTGGGAAACTGATCGGCCATCAGCTCCACGTGCATGGAGCACTGGGTAATGAAACCCCTGCAAAGTGGGTCCCCGCCGAACTTAGTGGGTAATGGTAGATGAAGGTTTGGACCCACGGTCGCCAGTGGGACGACAGGTGAAGATGGAACCACAGGCGGAGAATATGGTTGCTGCTGGGAGGCTAGGAGTTGCCGCATCATGGAGGACAGCTGGCCCAATTGCTGTGCTTGTTGCGCGATCTGCTGCGACTGCTGGGCAACAATGGTTGTAAGATCTTCAATACTTGGCAAAGGCACTTTGGCGGGATCCATGGCTGGATCTAACTGTAACGGCCGTGGTAGTGGATCCACTGGACCACCGCAAGCGGTGGTAACAACCGCGCCAGGGAGCGGAGTCTAAGTACGTCCCGGTTTACACCAGAGCCCGCCGCAAAGCGGGATGGACTTGCTGCGGCGGGAGACCTACCAGGTCGCTACCCTTGACGCAGCGGCTTGCGGTGGCGGCCGAGGTGCAACAAGGTACTGAGTCGTAACACGAGAACCGTAGTCGTGGACAGGTAGGAAGGTCAGAATGGGCAGCGAAGGTTCGTATTCGGGAAAAGTAGCAAAAGGTTGGGAACACAGCGAGGCAAGAACACACTCTGAGAAATGCTTTCTCTAAGGCACAGGGCAACATAGATCCAGCAGGGAGAAGCTGTGGACCATACAAATATATAGGGGCAGCGCCTGGCAATAATCCAATTATCGGAGCACTGGCCCTCCGCGCGCCTCGGCCGCAAGAGGGAGCAGACGGGACATGAGCGCGGTCAGGTGAGTATTCAGAGCGAGTACGCCCACGGCCAGCAGCGCAATCCGTCCCTGGCAGAGAGCCCAGAGAGGGGCCACTCGCTACACCACTATCACATGCTTACCATGTGTCCTGCCTCAAGTGCCCTGCCCTTCTTCTTCCTTGCTGCTGTCAGGTACTGAAACTGTCATCTGGCAGCAGAACCTAAGTTTAAAGACTAAATACTAAATTTGATTTCCATCTGAAGTGCCCTCCCCTCCTTACTGATGCCATAAGCATGTCTAGTTATAAATATTGCCTTGATAAGTAAACAGCGCATAATAAAAGTCTTTTTCTTGGAATTTTGGTTTCATTTTGAGTACATGGTCAAAAATAATTAAAAAAAATTGTACTTTGTTACAAGTTCACTTATGAAGCACAACAGCTCTATTATTGTCAATTATATCAGTTTCAGTCATCAAAATAACAAAACACAGACATTCAAAAAGATCTTGAATGCCCTTTTACACTGTGGAACATTAAAAAACTTATAATAAAATTAGAAGTATAGGAAGTCTTCTAACAACAAATATGCAAGGTAGTTGTTTAACTGTTCCTTCTGATATATTACAATTTTACAGTAAAGAACTTCTTCTACCTGGTCTTTCTTTGAAAGCTCTTTTTTTTTTTTTTTAAAGCCCTAATACGTGCTAACTAACACCAAAATGCACAAAAAAAAGTGCAAAAAAGTGCCACACAAAAACAGTGCATTGAGGTTATGGTCATTCGCAGGCCCATACTTAAAAGTAATGGGTCCCCACAAAGCTAGAACGAAAATGTTTCCCCGCCGGACGAGAAGGTACCTGCACAAGGATACAAGAAATGATCCCAACTGCTGAAGCAGAAAGAGACCTCAATGCTCCCTCACCGAGCCAAAAGGCTTCCGCATGAGGTCACAATCGGTTGGCTCCACCACCGAAGCGAATAGAGCCCCAAATACTCGCACTTGGCATCAGAAAAACTTCAAAGTGCTATCTAGGTGGCCGACTCCGTAGAGTGCCGGGGTTTGCAGGGGAAAAAGAACTCAGAAGATCACACATTCTCCCCCTAGACCTCAGGAGGATCCCAAAAGGGTACCACATCCTTCGATCCTACATAAAAAACGTGACACAAGTGAACACACAGTGACATGAATAAAAATAAATTAAATAATTTTGTGAATGTGCACAGTGGTACTGCCTGGACATCCGACCGGAAATTATAAAAATTTCCCTATTTCCTAGCCAGAAGGCCGGGGAATAAGGACATGTTTTCGAGGAAAAGTGAAAGTTAAAGTGCGTGCAAATGTGCCATAACTCAAGTGGGGTTTGAAAGCTCATACTATGACAAAACTGTGGTCATATGCAAGATCTGTACTCTGCGCTTGAAAAGATGCCTGAACAGCCTGGACTCTAGATTCAGGAATAACTATATGAAGACCAAACCACCATTTCCTTGCACAGTAGACCTGGGCCAGAGGACAAAGCAACTGTCTTACCATCCCCCCCATGCTGCTGCTGTTATAGCCTCCTTACTTTTCACTGTGTGGTCCCTAAGCAGAAGGTGGTAATTTTAGAGACAGGTGATAGCAGGAAGTCAGGCCTTTCTACATCCAGCAGTGATAAGGTGCCAAGTGTCAGAGCCCAGACCAGAAAGTGGAGAGTAGCAGTGGAGCCAGCAACACCAGTTACACTGTACTCCATATGTAAGTGCTTTGTTGCTGAGCAGCCAGCCTCCATCCCCCAGCTTTTGTGGCACTGAAGAATATACCATCCCTGAGCCCCGAGCCTCAAACAAGTTTTGTATTGATTCTGGTACTGCAACTTTGTGACCAGAACTAACCCCTGATACCAGAAGTTCAGTCATCCTTATGTTTCCCTGAAAGCTATTTTTGCCCTTCATTGCCATGTGAGCAAGAATGTGTTCATGTCATTGCAGAATGCGATCTCTGGCATGGTGTACTTATCCACAGATGTGTGGTCCAGTAAGCAGGGGAAGTGGCTGTAAATATCATTAATAACACACTGGGCAAATCTGATTGAAGATGGGCTTTAAGGAACAAATGGTACTCCTCATCATTTGTTGGTACCACCAAGAGTTGTAAGACATTGGATTACACTGATCAATGAAAATCATGAGCACTCACCCTGCCATTGTGCTGTTGGTGGTGTTACTGCTGCTACTGTCTTTGCTAAGAAAAAAAATAAACTATCATGCCCCTAGCAGGTAATGATAGCAAATGATAGCAAAGCAATCATTTGTAAAAAGCATTCTAAGAAATTAAACTTTAATTAAAATTATGTGAACTACTATCAGGCAGGAGAGGAGATACAGGCAAAATCTCCCATGAGGAGAAAGAGGTCCAATTACTTGGAGATTACACTGCAAGTGTGGCCTGTACACTCAAGGTCATATTTTCCAGTTGCAGGCATGATCTTCAGGGGATACATGGGATGGAATTTAGTACTGTTATACTTTTTGTGGTGTTTCTGTTTTTCTACAGGTTTCCAAGTTTCCCCATTGGACTACAATGAACTCAGTGAACTATGTTGGTCCTGTTGGGGTATGTCAAACCAGCTTTGGACCCATTTGTTTTAAAAAAAAATTCAAAAAGGGATGTTGTTGGGAAGTGTTTGAATAAAGTGTTTTTTCTTTTTTCCTCGGTGTTTTTTTTACAATTTAATTCTTTAAACATTCTTTTATTAAAGAATTTGAAGCAGTTGAAAATTACAAATGAAAGATATCATAAAAACATAGAAGAACGGTTACGTCACAAAAGGGACATATAATGAATAACCTATAATAACAATCGTGGATATTCGGACATAACAAATAATTTTTTTGAATAATAATAATAAACATGCTGTAATTGAGATAGAACAAAATATATTGTTCGTTCTGCACGTACACACTCTAACCATAGATTCCAATCATATATTTATCTTATTACAGAATAACGTAGATGTCCCATACCATAATCATATACTTCAATCTCATAAACAACATATCCCCTAACAAAAGAGGGGCGGCCTTCCAGGTTCTTTCACTCGAATTCCAAATTTATACATTTTACATACTATATTTCCTATCCAATATGCCTTATTCCATCTTGGGCATTTCACTCAACCCCCCCTACAAACACACACCGCACGTAATTCTACAAAAGAAACACATTCTATGAAATATTACTATCTGAGAGAATCTTATGCGCCTGAATTCCCACCCCAAAATGACAGATGGACACCCCCCCCAGAATGTTAGTGGTTCTTGTTGACCGCCACCTCCATCCAACCCATAGGTCATATGGAGACAGGGAACATCTTAGCACCCTTTTGATTGGGGTGCTAAGTTGACTTACACAGTAGGTCGGAGGATCTTAAATCATGTGAGGTACTCGTATTGGTTATGAGTTCACGCACACTACGGAGAAAAAAGAGGAAGAGATGGTTTGTGCTTTATGTCATTGACTCTCATTAGGAGAATTGGGAGGATTAATCCTTATTTCCTCCTTATTGCAAGATAAATAAGAGTCAGGAAGTGGGAGGTGGGAATCTTTTGGACAATACTTGTAGTGGTTTGGTTAGAAATACCTGTTCTTCGAGAGAAGCCTTTTCTTTGCAAGATGTCACAATGTTGTGACTTGGAGAATCAGCGGTGTTAGTGCGGGTGAGGTGTTATGGCTCGCTCATATGTTTTAGTAGTTGTGGATGCTAGTGTTTAGTTTGCACAGGAATTATGATAAATGTTTACGATTGAGATATGAAAGGCAGAGATATAAGAAGTAGTAGGATACATCTGTTAATGAGGTGGTGGTATTCATCACTGAAAACACAGAGCGCTTGTGTCGTTCGATAATCTGTAGAGAGGATTTCCGATGCTTATATCATGCGCGCAATAGAAGATTTTTAAGTAACTGTAAAGGTGATCGTCTCTCATTTCCAAAGGGCACATTGTTTAAGCAAGAGTTTAGTAGGAATTTATAGATTTCGCTATCTCACATTCACGAGAAAGGATGATGCCTTATATTGAGATTAAGAGATATGAACGATAAGTTTAGACTAAGAAGTTTAAGTAAGTCGTTTGTTGTGTGTGAACACTCATAAGTGAGTAGAGTTCTGGCAAGCGGGATCACGATCTCTGAAATGTAATGAAGTAGATTTATCGCCTCGGTATCTCTCTAGGTGCGTATTGGGCTTGGTGTAGTGTACATAAGACGTATTACTTATTTAGAGACAGCTCATGTTAGAATCACGATTTGGTCCAATCGAAGTGAAAGGACTTGCTCATCAGAAGGCAGAAGAATAGACGCACGTTGTAAAAGAAAGCAATATGTTAGTGGGGCTTGCTCATGTTCCTCGCTCATGTTCCTTTAATTGCTGAGGTGAAAACAAGAGGATCTCGTTTGGACTCAGGGGCTTTTTCCCTCACCACCAAAAGAAAGGGTAGAGTAAAACGACGTTTAGCGAAATTTTAACGATTCATCTGCACAGGTAGGTGAATAAGAGAGGGAGAATTGCTCTGTCAGGAATAGGTTAATACTGTTATAATGTTCGCAGCTCGGTAGTAAGTAATGCATCATGTTTTAAATAGATGCCATTATTTAGTTATCGGGCTATAGGATGTGTAAAGGGATTTGCCTGAACCGTATTGTAGTTGATGTGACTTCATTAAATCAGAGATCAAGAACAAGAGGATGAGTTACAATTCAATTGACAGAGATTTAGTACATGCGGTATGAGCTGGTGAAGAAAGGTAGTGATCTTTTAATACCGAAATTTATTTAAGAGCCCTTCTATCTTCATGCTAGCTGTGAAGCTCAAAGAAGAAGGTGTTTTTAAAGAAGATGAGATGTTTCTGAGATTTAGGATGGATTATTATATAGGAAGTAATAGGAGTTGATCTTTGTGGCTGTTTAGTTTGTATAAGAGATATTATCATAGAAAAAATTGTAGAGGTGAATAGTGTATATCTCTAGGGAGGTGTTAGGAATTGAGTGAGTGTGAGGTCAGTTTATGACTTAGCTCATATTAACCATACATGTCATCATGCATATAGAGACTTTGTTTTTGGTTAGCTCTGGTATAATACCAAGGATGTACCGCATTGATACGACGTGGGTGATTGACTTCTCATAAATGTTCTCTAGCAGTGTGGGATCGACACTAGAAAACACATAAATTAGCCGGAAGTGATAAGTTATGAGAGAAATTCATGGGGGCCTACTGGGGTGCGTTGTAGTTGTCGAGTAGAAAGGGGAGGCGATGGAAGAGAAGCTCGCTAGATGTTGAGAATCATAGATGCTGGAGGTTTAGTATATATTAGATGAGGCTCAGCTGAATAGGTCCTTTAATCACCGCAGAGTATATAATCCAGGTAAACAGCCAAATCTTCTCGATCAGACTCGCTCGCTTGTGTCGATATGTTAATGGTTCCATGCTTAGTGAACTCTAGGAAAGGCTCTTTTACAGTCGGGATCAGAGTGACAAACAAGACCAATCTGTGTCGATGTATCCTGCACATCTTTTAGTCAATTTTCATGTCAATCGATTCGTGAGTTTCAATCTGTCTGTGTTATGGCGATCTACCTTAGGAAAATTCCTCTAGTTTAGATCTCTTCTATGTATAAGATTGGGATCAAAAACATGCTAATTAAGAGGCACGAGAAGAATATTTTAGCTATAAGCTTAAAGTCTGTATTCAATAAATGAGAATGGATCTGACAATAGAGTTACTCTAGTTTTGTCAGTAGGTTTACTCATGGTTTGTGTTGTTGTGATAGTGGTAAGATAAGATGGCTTCTCCTTTGGGGGATACACGGGGAAGTGGCAATATCATAACATAAGTCAAAATACAAGGGGAGAAAGAAATATTTCTGAAAGAACAAGCGATAATACTCGTTTGTTAATATGCCATCAGTCCAGGGGCTTTATTCATTTCTCCACTATGACATATTGCCAAGCTTAACTCTGATAAGGATATTTGTAATAGTTTAGTTTTCTAAAAATGAAGTGGGGGAAGAATCGCTCGCCGTGATCAGGATTATAGAGGTGAGTAGGAATAATCTGTTTGACGTACTCAAGATCTAGTGAGCCGCTGAACATTTCTCAGTATATGACTGAGATAGATGTATGTATGAGTCTATGCAGTTAAAACAGGCGTGACTCACATAGTTCAGCTAATATCTTGTATGTGGGTGTTGTATATGTTGCGTTCTATGTTTGAGCTGATGCGTGATAAGTCTTGTGGCGTAATTCTATGATTTTGTAGTGCATGAAATTTTGATTATTCTCTGGCTAGAGAGAGTTACATGCTGGTCATTGTAGTCCTGTGTGCTGGTTCATAAGAACTTGTCTCACTCATTTCCATTTGTTTTGTCGCTCGTCAGATTAGATAGACTTTGCGTATTTTGTGTCGATATCAAATTAAGAACAGTAAGAATTCTCATAACCTTATAGGAAGCGCTCTAAATATCATTTACTAGTTTGAGTCAGGGTATGATTAGACGCGTTTATAAAATAACGTTCAATACTCCTTCTCATTATTTTGCTCAAACGTATCTGTTATATTTGTGTTACATCGTCATGAAGCCATTTGACTTTTCCTGTTATAGATAACTGTACTAGAGCTAGATTTAATCTTTTTGAATAAGCGATACCACGAGATAATATTGCCTGTGATGGGTCGCTACACACATCATATGCACTTTAGGTGGAAGGAAGCAGTGGGGTTTTAATGTGAAAACTAATGGCTCTCTTATTACAGTTGTTGAATTATTAAATAGGTGAAGCTATTTCTCTGTAATTTTGAGGTGACAAAGTATGTTTAGTTTTTATGTAGCTAGAGGGATATTTTCTTCTCTCTCGCTCGCACTCACGCTCTCGACTCGCGAGGTTTTGGTACGATCGTCTAAGATATACGACGTGATGGTAGAATTGAATTCGGACAATGGTATATTGATCGATGGTCAGATGGAGGTGAATGTTGTGTATAGTCCATAATATCTTAGATAGTCAAGTTATGTGGAAGATATGTTTCTTATACGTGAGGTTGTGACCTTGTCTTCTGAGAGAGAAAAAAAGGTTCGATATCTCTACTCTTTTCTGATTGGTCTGTTAAAGTAACGTGCAGATATCGTCGAAAGCTTTTACCTCTTGGTAGAGGAAATGAGTAAGAAGAATGTCAGACTGTGTAGGATTTTCCTCACAGAATCTGTCGAGAGGTCAGTTTGGTCTATGTCATAGTGTTTTACCATCTAGAGAGTTGAACATCTACACACATACAATCAAGTGTCATCGTCTCTCTTTGAGCTCTTGATTCACGCGCTCTTAGCAGTGGGGGCCGAATGACATTTTACGGCGATGTAATAAGAAGTGAGTTTGTTATTCTCATAGTGGCGTTACGATCATAACGTGTAATCATGAAGCTGTAGAAGGTTTGAGTATATTCAATTATTTCTACAAACTCTCAAGTGTATAAATGCTATATAGGTACACTCATCTTGGATTCTTAAAATACTTCTTTTGTGCAATGAGAAAAATTACAATAGATAGATAATTGAGATGTATACTGTACTCTATATGTGGCGACAGACTTAGCAGCTCGTTTCTTTGTTTAGAGGCGATGATGAGTGTATTGAAGATGAAGGGGTAATTCTAAGCAAATTTTATGCTTATTTATCGCTAGTGTGCATCATAGGGGATACAGTTATAATGTGTATTCCTGCTGAAAGCAAAAGTAACAGATTACTCAGCTTTTGCTGTATTATTTAGTTGTACTGATATCGATCACCATTGCAAAGAAGTTCGTTAATCGTGGGAGTTATAGAAATATTACTATTGTATGCTTCTCCGCAAAAATACTTTACACACGATAGTAAGAACTGAGAGGAATGTAACGCTAAAATAGTTATGTGTAGGGTACGCCGATCATAGCTTGTTACCATTATACAGGAATGCTGAAGAAACTCTGCATAGAGCACTCGACCACAAAATTTGTGAAGAGTGCTATACGCAAAAGATAATCACCACACGACTTTATAACTATGTAGAGAAAGTTTCAGCAATAAAACTTTTTGATGAATATATAAAAACTCAAAGACAACTATATACAGAGAAGAGAAATGTTATAACGTTCAAGAGAGGTAGAACCAAAGAAGGAGCAGAAGTTAAGTTTTTTGAAAAGACTGTTAAAACACTGAACTCGCTGAATAAGAGAAGCAACTAAGAGAAAATTGGATGCTATATCTTCTTAGTCCAAGTAATATTCACGAGTTGAGGTGAACTTAGAAGCATCCGTCGAAGTAATTACTTGAATTGAGTGGTTATTCTGCACAGGTTTCAGACCCGAAGTCTTGAGATGTTTTAGCACGGAACCAATCCAGAGGTGTGTAGTGTCAATCTCATGAGTGATAGGTTTTTTTGGTGGTGTCTGGACTGGACGACCCCATGAGCAAAGAATGTCTCCAGCTTCTTGAGTATTTATGTATGAACACCTCAAGAATCTGTTCTCTGTGTTCGGGCGTTGAGGGTATAAATGAGTGTTCTCAAAGCAGTAAACTTATAGAGCGTTGCACGAGATATCCCATCCAATAATAAAGGATACAAGTGCATCCCTAGATAACGCGTAGACAGTCATTAGTTTGATGGTATGGAACATGTATTCTCGATCGCTGCTAAATTCTTAGACCTCAGTTGGAGCGAGCAACGGTCAGTGTGAGTAGATAAATCTCGGTGATTATAGCTTGATGAGCGATAGTTTGCTAGGGAACTCACTTTGTTGCTCGCGCGCAGACCAGTCACAGAGGAGAAGTTACGCATTAGCTAATATGATATTATAGACATAGTGGATGGCGTGACTTATTTGTGTCCCTGGGATAGATTTAGTGAGGTTAATCCTTTCGGCTTGGGGATTGTCGTGTGGATCTAGATCTCTCAATTATGAGATCTTGTTTAGTGCACTGTGGGGACAGGAATGGCAATTCCCTGAGGTTGTGTAGAGGTTAGCATTTTAAAGAATCATCCGCATAAACCGTATTCAGGTCTACCTCTCGTAATTCATTCAGCTCGTTAGTTACGTCGCATTGATCTTAGAGTCTACAAGGTACAACGATCTTTTGTTGGAGAGACGTTTTACCTCACGCTCTCTATCTTAGAAGCGGAGACTATTATCAGCTCCATCTTTATGTGAAGCTGTTTGAGAGCTGTTATGAAGTTCTGACTATAATTGTGGATGCGCGTAGACATATGGTACTGTTCATTGTTGCTTGAGAGAGTGGAAATGAGATCACAGTGTTAAGTGCAAGACGCCATGTCATGTTGGTTTGCAAGATGTCAGAGTGAGTTGATTTGTTGCGAAGGAGAGAGAAGAGAGCAACGCACTGAAGGCAATTTAGTGTATAAGTGTTATAGAAGGTTCGCTCGTTCAAAAAGTGGGGTCTCGTGCTGCTTCGACTATTTTGACTCGAATTCATCTGCCCTTGGGGAAGACTAGGGAGGCGAGGGTGATGGTTATTGTAGTGACACTTTCAATTTAGTAGCGTGGTGCTTACTTCGCGGACAGATGGAAGAGTATGTAGAAGAATATATACATTACAGGAAGTTTGGGGGTTGTATTCTTCGGGTTTTTCTTATTTGTGTGCTATCATTTCTCAATGAAGGATCTCACTGGGGCAGTAAATAGGAGATAAGTTGTATGTCACAGCTGATACACAGTGTCATTAAGATATAGTGTAGACGGGTATGGATAGGATAAAAGAAGCTCATAAATCAATCGTGAGGTAGAGTGTACAGACTTAGACTTTCTGTTTGTCCTCAGAGATAGATGATAAGCAGACTAAACTTCGCGCATTTGAGATCGCTAAAGGCAAAACACAGACTATGACTACAGCGATCCTTGTATTAGAATATGGTCTATATAAGGCAGACAGTTTCTTGAATTCACTCTCTCACAGGTTGGATGGCATGAATCATTTAGTGTTATAGAGGGGTTGATAAACTTCGCTAGAGCAGGCTTGGCTATACATCAATAATGCCAAGAAGAGAGTTCATAGAGCTTATAGGTAACCACATGGGTTTGTTGCTGTGAAATATATATTAGTATAAGTAGATCAGGCATATAGCTGTGAGTAGACTCTGAGTATCATTGTGCGATATATAGACTACAGTGTCATCCTAGAGACAATGCTCAGATAGATCGTGTGCAGGGTTAATGTGTATTGCACGTGTGTAGGGCTCTGTTCGTGCACTGCAGTTATGACAGTTTGTGAGAGTGAGGCGAGACTCTGATGTTGTTATTCTAGAGGCCGAGGTGTCTGTCGCAGACAAGTTGGGGCGAGTAGAATGAGCTTGGTAACATCTCTAGATCCTTTGTCATGCTCCCGCTCTAAATCTTATGTACTCAGTCTGTGCATGATATCCCCATTGCAGAGCTGAAGATAAGAATCTCTCCGTTGATTGGATGGACAGATATAGAGTAAAGGAGGGTGACACGATGTGTCTTTCATCCATAGGCTCTTTAAACAGAAAGAGACACGTGACTGTCTAGTAATGTGTGTTGAGACACTGGATGAGGGGCAAGATCCACACCAAAAGCCGATGGAAGGTAGTTATGTCCACTGCCAATAATGGTTCCTCCAGATAAGATAGGCAGAGTAATCCCGCAATATTTCATGCTGTTTGCTCTTTGTGGCCTTCATGACTTATTGTCAGTTGTGCAGAGGTCGTGGAGCGAGGATGCTTGATAACGTAGAGCTGCTGCATGGCCTCTTGTGAGATGATAGTAAATATTCGGTAAAAATCTTCTGATAGGATTTTAGATTGTCGTGGCTCTTGTTTGTCGTTACGTTTCTTTCTTCTCCTGGATATGAATTAGAGCGGCGCAGACTTAGGTGTCGCTCCACTCAATAGGTAAATTGGTAACTGTGGGTCTTATCCTTCGAGTCAGTTTCTGTGGAAATGGCTTAAAGAGACGATTGAAGACTCCCAAGAGGAGATGTGTCTAATGATACTATGTGCTCTATTCTCTACAGGCCTATGGCCGCCAACGCGAGATTTAACTTCTATTGCTGTGTAAGATTTGTGCGTGATCTAGCCAGCGCGTGCTTTATCTTCAACCAGATTATCGAGCTTGACATCACTAAGCCCATAGTTCAATAATTTACAGCTCCCATCCAATGTCCACGCGTATCTGAGTCACAGGCTGTTATTGTACTTCAGTAAAGAGAAGGGTTCACCATCAAAGAACTTTGACACTATATAATGAGTGTTGTACTATTGTCTTTACAATATTTACCTATTTAGTTTCATCTGGATCCACTGCTATCGATAGATGATTTGTCGGTGAGCAAGCTGTAGCAAATTTTCATTGGGAACATCCTCCATGCGGGCTCTCACAAACAGGAGAACTCAAAGCTACTTACATTTTGCAGTACGACTTCTCTACCTTGGGGGAGGAAGTAATGTAACGGAGCCTGAGTCTCGTTTCGCCTGTAATTCCACAGTTTGAGTACCACATAGATCATGCTGTAAAAACAAGTTTAAGTTATTTCGCTATTCAAGTTCTCTACTCTTGTATAGAGAAGCGGTCTTGGCACTTAATAGTATTTCGCATTTAGCTCCGCGCCAAAAACTGTTTTGTTACTTGATCACGTTCGATGGTTGTAGCAATGACGCGCGGTAGCTCAACTATACATAAACATAACAGTTTATATGCACCTATAAAAACTAATCCTACCTTTCTAATCAATAAGAACTATGTGAGTGTTTCTTCATCATCATATCAGGCGAATTTCTAATAATCATAGTCCTCTGTTATATCATTAACCACTTTGCGCGCCACTCATGAAGAAGTGTAATAAGTGTGAACACTCGATAATAAATTTTTTACATGGGGCTCGCAATGAGTCCTATAAGATTAGGAAAACTCTGTATAAGTCGCTGTGTTTGCACCTCATACATTTGTGCTCTCTGAGTCCTACTCTCCCTAATCATATATGAGAGATACGTATGTGTACTCATAATAAGCGGGAATGGGATTCTAGTTATATGATGTAGGACTCTTATGGAAATATAGATAGTATTTCCAGTAGGAATAATAGAAACAACGATGCCGTCTTGTGCTCATCTCTAGTGAGGACAAAGATTCACTCTATGGCGTATGTAGACTCCTCTCATATCTTGAACACAATGCAGAACTGTTCATTGTTTATATAATTTTGTGTATTATGTAAGTTAGATTGTAAGTGTTTGACCATCAGCTAGCTCTCTCAGTTTAGTGCACTGGTAGGAGACCTAGTGCTTGTGAAGGGAGTCTAAAATTTGTGTTATGTATTTTTAAAATCGCTGCTCCATCTCGTTTGCCTAGACTGTTAATATGCTGTTCCTCGCTGTGTCTCTTCTTTTTCACTTTTATAGCGAGTGACCTACTCCTCGCTATAGATCGCAAATCTCAACTTGGTCTGCCTGTATCTTTTTAGATCTTGTAGTAGACATGTAGCTTAAGAAGAATACACTCCTTACAGAGTGTTGAAACTCAGGTATCATCTAGCAATTTGGCAAATGAAATGTTTCCTCTCATTTTCTATTGAGAGAGGCAGTATACTCTCAGTGACAGGACTTCCATAAGACTAGATAATGCATTGTTCTTAGATGGTATTCGCCCGGTGGTATTTCAGTTCCGATCTCTCTTCTCCTTGTGCTACTCGTAAATCCTGGACCAGTCTCCCGCAGTGCACGTCGAGCTGTAGAGAGTCAAAGCATGCGATATACACAGTGCTCATTCGCTGCTCTCTCTCAGAGGCGTTATAATGTCTTTCACCACAATGCACGACGAATAGACACTTTGACTTTGTCCTATTAGTACTATCTCGAATCCTCTAAGAGATAATTCAGCCATCTTTCACTGTGCCTAGTGTTGTTTCTCTTACGCATTCTTTTGCAACGCAGAGGAACTTCTGAATGGTCTTTTCTGTTGTTTTCGACAAACTATAAAGGGATCGTAAGTCTCTTGACAACTCTGCTCATGAAAGTCTAGATATTGGAGATGACGTTTAGAGGTAGAGCTCAGCTTGGGTATATTACACTAGCGTGATAGAGACATTTCCTTTGTTGAGGTTGTTCGCTAAGACGCTGTTGAGGTTTCTTTTATAGACGACTAACCCTGTCTATTATAGATTTAGTGTTCAATCACTTTTTATATCACTGTACGGTTGGTCTGTGTAATGTGTAGGTTTCACTTGGATGTCTCATCATTGATGCTGTCTTTTTGGTTCACTTATGTTCTCGCGCTAGCTGAACTAAACTCCTCTGAGCAAGAAATTAAGAACAGGTAGATTTTTAAGGAATTGTAGTAGTAGTAATGTTCTTAATAGTGCTCTAAGTGAATGTTCTCGTTAGTATGGATTTTTATTTATAGTGAATAGCTCAGTAAGTACAGAGAGGCAGTGTATATATGTCAACAGTCTACTCTTTGTAGCTATGTCTTTATAATATGGCCATATCAACGTGGAAAAAGAAAGTCCCAATTATTTTCATTGTATACGTCTAGACTTCAAATATTTAGTGTATTCATATCATGTTTCTTGTGTGCTTACAGATGTGTCCGTAAAATTCTCAAGTGTAGAGAATGAATGACTCAATTTAATTATTATGGATAGCTAGAAGACATATCAATAATGATGACATCAACTGTTCAGACTATTGGGTTATTAATTATCTCTTGTTCAGTACATATCCGCCACGTTAGATATGTAGCTATAGAGCGCTAATGGCCGCATACTACGCAGTAACTCACTCCTCTTTTGCCACTCTGCTTACCAGTATGCAAGCTTCAGATACTATCAATGTTGGGTTTTCTCCGTTTGAGCTGGATATCGTTAAAAAGAATTTCAGAGACGCTCAATTGTTTGTAATACCACTATGTTTAGCTTGTTTAATATCGTTCCCATGTACAACTTGATCCACAAGCATCAGCATTAAAGGATCAAGAACAACAGGACTCTCAAGCTAGGCGAAGAGTGCTCACAAGATCAGCCGACATCACTTCTAAGTGGGGTAAGGGGTAAAATGTGCTCTGAGCTCAACAGGTTAGAACACGGTACAACAAAGGCCCGTACTTTTAAGCAGAAATGCATGTATCCAAATCGGAAGAATGCACAACACTAATTTTACAACTTTCAAATTGTAAGATTTTACAAATTCCCAATACTATCTCGCTAATAAGAATTGTAGCTTTGGTTTGTGGCCTACTACTTGGTAGAAGTTGTCATAATGTTTGTCGCGATCTTGTTTTTGGCAGTATTAACAATGGATCTTGACCGCTCTCGATCTAATTATAGAAAATAGAGTGGACGATGCTATCGCATTGTCACAATTTTAGTTATTAAGATACATCATAGAGTATAGAGACGCTCCTTATAAATTATTTGTGGCTTGCTAAGAGAATATAGAAGAGAAAAGCAGAAAATTTGACAGGCACTTTAAGTATACAGATCAATAAGAACATGAGAGAGGATGCAATTGCTCGCTCATATAGAAGCCCTCTGCAGATATTTTGAGAGCTTGTTAGAAAATTGCGGAACCTCGCAATCGTGTAATACACAAATTTCTCATGCACACAGAGATAATTGCGAGTTGTTGTTGTACTGATTGTAATACTGTTGCGCTCTGATCTGAATTCTAATAAAGAAATTAAGCAGGTAGGAACAAAGTATAGGTATGAAATTAGTAACGCAAGAGCCATTGCACTACGACTCTACTAGCACTGTGTGTTCATATTTGTCTCTACCTCAAGCGGAGTAACTAGTAGTGTCGAAGAGGTGAGACAAAAATACTCTCACATTTTAACCCGAAATGAGACAGCATACTAATAATTGATGATAAAAAAAAATTCATATGCTAATTATAACTATAAATTGAAGAACTTGACCGTCTGATTCTGTTCTTTGACTAAATTCTTCATTGCTTTGGATGATGGTGTATTTTTTGCATTGCGCTTTTGTATTTTCTTGTGCATAGATCCCAGAAAACTAAAATTTCCCGCGTGTAAAAATCGCGCGCACTATTAAAAAGAATAGCAGGACGATGGAATAAGTTAAAACTCTAAAGTAGCTCTATGACCTTTTGTACCTAGAAATAGGTTTAGAATTTTCAAGAGGTCGCACTCGACAATAGTCTATCTAGAGGTTGCTTTCAACTAGCATTTATACGTATACGTTAATTGAAGAGCTCTAGCAGTAGAGATATAGCAAGGTGTTCTGCATCTTAGGTAATGACTAAAGAATATACAAAGTGTTCTTTAGATCCTGTCAGCTCCTAATATGGATGCAGTTTTGCGCAGTAAGTCTGAGGTTTTACTATAGATACGCTAAGAAACTGATGATTGTGAAAATTTAAATAAATCATATGAGTGTGATTTGGATAAAAATTAATGGTATTAATCATATAAAACATAATATATATAGTGACTCTTTGTACAGTATTTGTTCATACTATGATTGCGAGGTTCCAATAGTTCATATTCTCTTACTTAGCTTTGTGTCAGTTATAGACAGGGAATAAGGGTATATTGACTCTAACTACTGTTTGGCTTATTGACGCTTTCACTTGTTATGAGCTTACTGTTGAGCCTGACACTCTGATTCTCTCTCAGCGACCGTCTCCTAATCTTCAGCCTCTATTGTTTCATTAGTAGGAGTAGATGACCCGTATATGGGGTCTTACATTGAGAGCATTAAGGTGTCTAAAGAAAAATGAGCGCTCGCGCTATCATAAACGCTTTTTTCGGATCATAATGGATTTTTATCGCTCACTTCTCTTTCTCACTGTTTCATATCATACATCTTCCATAAATAACTAGTAGCTTTTTGTCATGAGATGACACTTTCCTATAACTTTTTTTGAATTGTCATGTGAATGTTATATTTACTCTCACATATTCAATTGCATAGTGCCTATAGAAATCGTGGTTGTGTTAAAGTCTATTAAAGACTAAGGCATTCCACTAGGAAAATAGACTTGTTGCATCTCTTGGTGCTGAATTGCTCACGAGATTTCTGTCACTCGCCGCAACTTCTATGACTTATTAGGAGCGTTACAGCTTATAGAATATGTGAGAACTTAATCTCTCATTGTAGAAAGTGTAGTCTATTCTTAGGAGTGGTGGGCCAAGGCTTGATTATTACAATGGCGCACTTTCAAGGATTGTCTCTTTGTTAGTCCTTAACGCTGAACTCAGTGCTGTATCGCCGCGCTCGTCACACTCTACTGAAAGCTGACCCGTATTGTAGATACTCACCCTATCGTTGCGTATATACTATAAAGACAATTGCCGCCTTAGGATGTATATGTCGCAGATAAAGTGGTCAGCCTCATATTTTAGAAGATTGGGTTGTCATTTGTAGTTGGATGTTATGGATGTGCTTTCTCGATGTCTCATGGTCCAGGCACTCCAGCGTCTGTGACGTCTTTTAATATCCAATGTGTCAGTAGAAGGTGAGTGGATGTGTATTGTGAAGAGCTCATCCCTCAATCATTCTTCCGCACTATATTATTTAGTTTTCACTACACAAGTATTTCTACTCATGTTAAAGGCGCCATGGTGTTTATTCTGCACGTCAATGTTCGAATTTATTGGTTCAGTCGATTATTTGCCAATAATTCTATTGGCGAGGAAATACGCAGTGAAAGTGTAAGACATCTGATGGTAGCGTTTTCTGTCCACAGGTAGGTTAGTCTGATTGTGAGACTAGAGAGATTTAGAGCTGAGGACTATGTGTGCTGTATTTATACATGGTTTCGATTTTTTGAGTGAGATTTCCTGTTACTTCGGTATAGGATGTGGGGAATTGCTTTATTTTGGCCATGTAGAGTTCATTTGGATTGTGTGTTACTGAGGAGATATCAGAATTGTTATTGTGAGATGGTAGTTTATTATTCACAATACGAGTTTCGATCTCAATTAATAGAGTATGAAAAAGTGATGGCTATCATATATACAATACAGATCTCAAAGCGTGTTGAAAATACATCACTTTTAGATAGACCACACCTCCAATTGATAAACAGCACCCTAAAAGAAAACCTGCATGTCAGCTGTAATAGGTAAGTGCATTCCATGTCTCGTGACTATATTCCTGTGGGGAAATGCATGTGTACCCGGATCAGAGCGCCCATTGAACACTTATTAATTCGTCAGCTAGTGATGTAGCAATCAGTTAAAAAAATCTAATTCGAGTCGCGATTGCGATATTTAAAGAAAACTTGTGCTGATTTTCGATTCGATCAATCAACACGATGTCTCCGCATTATAGTCAATGGGAGAAGATGTCTGAGTGTTAATTTTTATACCGAAAAGGGTGATAGGTGAGAAGCTGGACGATTACATCCCAGAACAGTAAACTGGATGCGTGGTACTAATTTAGTGAAAACACAATTTGGCTCTAAGAGTCAAGAAAAAAAAGATTTCACAGGTAAAATAATTAATCTTTTCTAATGGCTACTGAAAAGATGAGATACTGTGTTGCAATATGAGGTGGCCAGTGTGCACTCCCCTTGACCTACATCAGAAGGACACCGGTACTGGTATTATTAGTAGCCCCCTATCGACTTTATGCACCAGGGCCAAGAACTGTCAAACTATGTGGGGGAAGCAAGATAACTCCAATGGGGAAAACAGAGGTTTGTCAGCTTGGTAGGGTGGTAGTTATAGGGGGTGCAAGTGGTAGCTAGGGCTGCCGTCAGTTGTCCTATTACCCTTTCAGGGCCCCATGCAGCTAAATCGCAATGGGGCCCTAAAACCTTTTTGATTAGGTCTCCATGACAGTTAAGTACTGCCCTATTAAGACCGCCTTTTACAGAGCATGACCCCAAACCAGCAAAATGACCTTAATGGCATCTCCGCTCCCCAACACCCCCCCCCCCCGCCCCCCCCACCCCCCCGCCCCTTTATCTAACTCAGAAAAAAAATCTGCAAGAAGAATGGAGTACTTGAAATAAGAATTTTTTCAAATACGCCTTTACTTATTGCTGTCTTCTATACAGTGGTTTGACCACCCAATAATCCAGCAAAAAAGGAACTGTTTGGACACTCGGAATAAAAGTGCAAGTAAGAAAAGAGATTTTTAAAAACAATTTTTTTTTTAATTAGGAAATGAGAGTATCACTGTTCTTGTACAGCAAACATGACCCCACAACACGAGTAAAAACGAGTGTTCTTTAAACTGCTTAAACATAGTATTATGGCAAATAGGATTAGAATAGAACTTTTTCAATGGATATTCAGTGAAATGGGGTCTTATGGAAGCAAATACTGACAGCAAAGACAGCTGTTAATAATGTTCTTGAAACCCCTATAATGTTAGAAAACTAGGATTAGAAATAAATTTTTTTCTATGGAATATCTATGAAATATGAAATGGGGTGCTATGAAATACTCAAATCAACAGTGTTCTTGCTCATACCTTGTAATAAGTGCACAAACAAACGCCCCCAGAAAAAAATAAAAATGCCGTAAGGAACTTTTTTTAGGTCAATTCAAAGATTACAAATACACAGCTTATCCAAATCTCAGACTACAACCGTCTATGGATTCCTCTAATCTGTGCTGTACCCCAATCCACACTAATCATCAAGGCAGGCTTTTCCTTTCTGAAATCATAGGGAAATGTTGTCTCTGCCTGCTTTGAAAAAAGCACAGCAGAGAGAGAGAGAGAGCAAAGCTTTCAGTTTAAATAGAATCGAGACCGAGAAACCCATAAAAATCGACTCGATTTCATCTTTTCTTGATTAAAGTGCAGGCAGCAGGCAGGCAGGAGTCCCAATTTGTGGAGCTACACACGCTGCCGCATGTCTAAGACAACTGTTCCGAACATTCACAAACTTTCCACCTTCAGCTAGTCATCACAGTGAGAGGCTCTGGTTATCTTTCGTATATTTAGGACCCTTCTGGCTGCTTTCAAGAATTTAGAATTAGTTCGACCAATTTATATTTGCTGGGCTTTCATTTCCACTGGACAGGAAACTTACAGCATGTAGTTCTCTCTGTGTTTTCAGCAGCTTCTCAGCTGTCCTTGGATGTGGTTGGAGGCATGGCTTGATGTGTTCCTCTTTGCGATCTCTAAAAGTTGGAAGGTATACATCTCCGTATGACATTCAGGATGTTAATAAGAACACATTCTTCAAATTTTGAACGTGCATGTAAAAACAAGTATTAGGGTATGTTCACACGGCTTATTTAGGTGTGCATTTCGGCATGTATTTCGTTGGTATAGGTCACCTTAAAATGCAGCGAGTGCTGTCGCAATTACGGCAATCCATAGCTCTCATAGAGAACTATGGATTACGTCCCGTCCCCCCGCACGTACACTACGATCGCATTGTACGTGCAGGGTGATAAGTGACATGTCAATTATTCGCAGCGGTTACGCGCTGCAAGTAATGCATGTCAATGCCCTCCGTGCTTTGGGAATACGCACCGCTTCTCTGTCCGATCACCCCCCTACAATGTGATTGCAAGGGGGTGATCAGTTACCATGGCAGCAGGAAACCTCATACAGACTTCTGCAGCAGCCATGGTTATACACCTGTTACACCCTGCCTATTTCAGTCTGTCTGTACCATGTTTGTGTCTGCCTTGTTCGTAGTTTTGTATCTTGTATTGTATCTGTGGTTCATGTCTGTCTTATAGTTTTACATAGTTTAATAGTTTTGTAAGGCAAAAAAAGACAATTCCGTCCAGTCTAGTTCAGCCTTTTGTGCTAGGGTGTTGATCCATGAGAAGGCAAAAAACCCCCAATGAGGTAGAAGCCAATTGTCCTCCATTTTAGGGAAAAATTTCCTTCCTGACTCAATCTGGCAATCATAAAAATCCCTAGGATCATGACCCCCTCTCCAGGATCCAGTCACTGTATACTAGTTATATTATTACGCTCCAGAAATGATCCAAACCCTTTTGAACTTGGTTATTGAATTCACCATGACAAGTCCCTCTTGCAGGAGAAAATCCAAAGTCTCACTGCTCTTACAGTAAATAATACCTTTCTATGTTTAAAGAAACTTCTTTCCTCAAGATGTAGAGGAAGCCCCCTTGTTCTAGATACAGCCCTGTAGTATAAATAAATCTTGGGAGAGATCTCTATAAAGACCTTTTGAGGTATTTAAACATAGTTTATTATGTCCCCACCCACCCCGAACCCTTCTTTTCTCTAACAAAATAACCCTAATCTTGCCAATCTTTCTGTTACTGTATCCACCCAGTCCTTTATTATTTTTTGTTGCCCGCCTTTTTACCTGTTTTCAAGCACTACAATGTCTTTTCCTGTGCACTGTGCCAAAACTGTACACAATAGTACCATTTTTGGTCTAAACCAGTGACTTTGTATAATGGAAGAATAATATTGCTTATCAAGTGTGCAATTATGCACCTTTAATGCACCCCATGTTCCTAATTGCTTGGCTGCTAGCTGCTGCCACTTCGGCTGCTACAATATCATTTCCTGTCTTGTATCTAGTTCCTTGATCTTAGTCATGTACCCTGCCTAATTCCTATTCTTGCCCAGTATCTGTGTGGTATCTTGTTCAGTACTTATGTTATTATTTTAGTCTTCTTCCTTGTTACTATATCTGGCACACCTTCTTTACCAGTTCTGCTTGCCCTTACCCTAGTTTGTCTGATCTTGTCTTTGTCTCTGTCTGGTTCCTTGTATTGGTACTTCTGACCTGATGGTCATCTATCACTGCCAGGGACTGCTCTAAGGTCGCACCTGGCATCTATTGTGGTTTAAGCCAACCTTGTTATCACAGGCTGTGTGAATATATCCAATAGTTGCTTAGTTACACACCGTCGGAGCAAGCTCGGTCAGTGGCACAGTGGGTCCACTACCTATTGTTCCCATGACACATTTCCTAAGGTCTCTCTCCCTCATGTTACCATTAAAGGCCCACTGTTTCCAATGGCAATAGGCTGAATGCAGGAAGAAAGCTCCCTGAATTTGGTACCAAAGCTAAATACAGCTGGCACTTTGACATTGTATTAAGCTTTTTCTTGTGACAAAGATCATTCCATTTATTTGTAATTTCAGGAGAATACCGTTTTGTCATAGATAATAGCTTTTAAACTACATGGGACATTGGTAGAAATAATGTAAATATACAGATTCTGGTTGACAGTGGTAAACACAGAGTCCAAGTGATATATACCACATTATTAATATAGGTGCTCATGGTCACTTTGGATCCATATTTCAAGAATATACTCGATGTGGAAGTTAATCCTGTTTCGTGTTTTCTGTCCAATGGCAAGAGTCCATAGATTGCTGATATCACACTGGTGTTGATGTTTTCTTGAATCCCGGTATAGTATGTTTTTCCTTGCTCAAATTGTCTTTTAGTAGGCATATAGACAACAATAGAGAAATACAAGTGAAGAGAGGATATCTTATATTGAAAATATCAGAAATAGATATGAAAGGCAAAGGCTATAGGGCTTAAAAGGGGCTGAGTATAAAATAAAGAGAGTGGTCTAACAGGAATATTTGGATTTAAAATACTGGTCAGATGTAAAATGTAGAAAAGGTGGAGTGGAGGAAAAAGGAAAGATGGTAAAAATGAAAGGTTGGCAACAAAATGATAAAGAGGCAAGGCACATATAAAAGGAGAACTGGAGGTAAACAAATGGATGTGAAATAGTGTAATTACCATGGCAGAAGAATGAAGATGCCAGGAACAGGAGAAGTGTACACTATATCTGGTGTCTGTAAACAGCCATAGCGCATGCGCCAGAAGTCGCCATGTGTGCAGTAGAGTCGGAAACATATAAAAGAACTGTACCAAGATGGGGAAAGGGAGATAAACTATATGTAGAAGTGTGTGCAAGGAGCAAAAGAGCTGATAATAGATGAGAAATTATAGATAAGTGAAATAAAAAGAGTAGAAGATAGAAAAGAAGGGGGAGGTAAATTAATAGGAATAATAGGGTAGAGGATATGGGAACAGTAGAAATAAGTATGAGAATAAAGATGGTTTAAGTAGTTGAAAAAGTTAAATAGACATGGAAGGTGTTTAATCACAGTCATAAAATATTTCATGCAGTTCTTCTGAGTCTCATTCTGTTGAATTAAATCAATTTATTGAAATGTTAATTTCTCATGTTTTTTAAATGGGATATTTAAATTAAAGATGCAAAACTAGCTATTTTCTTTTGAAGTACAACCCCTGGCAAAAATGATTGAATCACCACAGTTTTTAGACTTTATAGCAAATACATAAATTACAGATATGATACAAAACAATATATGTTTAAAATACAAATATTCTAGCTTCATAAAACATACTTAAAATTTTTTTTTTTTATTAAAGGGTAGGTTTCAGATCAAGTAGATGAAGACAATTATGGGATCACCTAGTAGTTTGCATTTCTAAAAATACTTACCTGCCTAAGTCTACAGAATTGCAACAATTAAAGGAGTTGTGTCACCATGCTTTTTCACACAGCCAAAAGCAGTTTTAGATTCATGCATCCTGTCTCTTCCTGGTTAGGCTGTGGGTGGTTCTATAGCAATGATAAGCGTATGAGCTCCATATTCACAGCTCTGACATGTGAGCAGGAGATGTTATATATAGTGCAGAGAGCTTCAGAGCTTAAAATAAAGAATCAAAGTAATTAACCCTTTGTTCTCAAGCTGCCAGCATCATGTATGCCAACCTTTGGTGATGCTACTCCCTGCTATCAGTTAAGACAAACAGCAGAGAGAGCAGGGGAGGGCAAGACGGTAGCCAGAAAAACCTGTGTGCACCCACCAGGAAAAAATCAAAAAGACATATATTTGGAAAAAGGCGTTACATATTGAAAGCTAATCTTTTTAGTGAGACAATCACTTTAAAAGACAATGCTTACAGACTTGGAAGAACTATAGGACTAGTTGTTGGACTAGCTAATGGGAAGCATTACTGAACTGAAGAGTTGTCAAAGGATTATACTATATATAGGATCATAATATATATCCAACAAGGGAGTGACAAAAGATGTTAATTGTTCCCAGTCAGCTGTGTTTTAAATTTGGTGCAAGTATAAGTAAAATGCAAAGTTTATTAAAGAAGAACAAATGGCCAGATCAAGGGAGGCGTTAAAGCATCAGATAATATTTGAAGCAATATTCCTTTAGAATAGAACAAAACATATAAAAAACAAACTAGCAAAAAAAAAAAAAATCAATATTTGTGGCAGAACTGTAAGAAACTTGGCCTAAGAAAATGGGATTTACATATGGATGTGGTAGAGTTTAACTTGACAGTAAAATCAAGGCTTCCCAGTTTGTCTGTTCTTAAATTATGACAAAGGCCATTAAAAATCATTGAAAGAGTTGAGATAACCTTCTGTGCCACAAAATCATCATGCGTTTGTATTAACACCTAAACAGAAGAATACAGAGTTACAGTAGGTTTAAGTGACGCAATCATGGAGTGTGGATAAATGGATGATAGTGATATTCAATGATGAATCACATCTACATTGACCAAGGAGATAATGCTAGAACTTTTGTTTGGTGCTGTTCTAATCAAAAAATTAATGAAGAGGACTTTCAATTAAAACTACTGAATTACTCAATTGATTTATGATTTGGAGTTACATATCAGTTTAAAAACCAGGGGAAATAGCAATTATTTTCGTAACAGTTAATACACAGGTACACAAAGAACTTTTGGATGCTTTCCTCATTCCACTGGTAAAAATTAGGTTTGGTGATAGTAAAACTTGCCACAGAGCAAAGCTTGTTAAACACTTTCTTCAGAAAAGGCATATTAACTGAAGTTTATGGCAGGCAAACAGTATGGATATCAGTCCAATAGAAAATTTCAGGTAGAAATGGGGAAAAAAATTAATGCATGACCAGGCTCCATCCTGCATAGCTGATCTGTCTACTGCTCATCGAAATCAGCGTCATGTTGAATATTGTTTATCATTAGTAATGTCAATACCTTAAAGGGGTTGTCTCACTACACTGATTCATCCTACCTCAGTCCTGTTTTCTTGGTTTCACTTTAAATTCAGGGGCGTGTCTACTGGCTTCCACTAGGCTGCAGTAGAAGCCAGGTCTGTAACTATAGCAACCAGTCCTGGCAGCGTATCAGGAGATATAAAACAGATCTGTAGCTACAGTGACCTGATAAGCTGATGCAGCCCATACAAGAGGGGATATCTAGGAATAGGTGGGACACTGTCAATGGAGACATATTACAAAGTGACTTATTTTTGCAAGATCTTTAACTTGAAAAGCAATCCCTGTAGTGAGACAACCCCTTTAAGGAATTAGGACCTTATACAAGCCCAAAGAGAAGCAACAAAGAACATATTGGAATTTTTTTTGTTGATTATTCCATATTTTTCCTAAAATTCCATAATATTTTGACTTAATTTTTATATAAAAAAGAAAAATTGGCATTAATTAAAATGATTAAATTTCATTTGTTGAGGTAGGTGTCATGAGTTCAGAATGTTCAGCTGTTAAACCATCATTGTTTTGTGTCATATCTGTGATTTGTTTATTTGCTATTAAATAAAAAAGCTGGATGAACATTATTTAATTATGATGAGTCTATAATTTTGCTAGTGGTTGCCTAATCAAAGGTACATCTTTATGCTCAGATTACTTAGTTGCTTAGGAAACCAGCGGTATCTTCGTTGGATGATGAATTCAGCTCCTATCTTCAAAGAATACAATTGTCTTTTAGTAAAATTTAGTATCTGTACAGGTAAGATAATTTAATTTAAATGTCATGGGCAAAACATCATCTCATTTGATTAAAACATTTATACAACTTTAATTTCCATTCCTATGGGGTGCCCTTTTAGAATATCTTTTAGTCAGACAAGCTACAGGAAAAGGGGTTTGAAAAACCTAGAAGTGATTTCAGATGAAAACATATCTTTTTGTGTTCTTTATTTTATATGTTGAAAATATGTCTACTGTGCATGAATTCTCTATACTTTGTGTCGGTATCAAGAATATAACTTTTTAATGAAATTACTCATGTTTCTTTTAGATTTGCTTTCTCAAGACGTTTTTAGACAACTTTAGACTGTGATACTGTATTCTTGCTTCAGGGAAGAACTGAAAAGCTGATGTGACAAAAAAAGAATTATTCTAACCTGTGACCTGCATCTCTAGTACAATCATCTTTTAACCATTCTAAAGAAGGTGAAAAAGAATACCAGATAAGTCCACATACACACTTGCTTTAAGACAACAAAATGCATAAATACTGTAAATGCTATTAAAATACAGAGACTGTCTTGTCATAGATGCAATAGAGTTTCCTTGCAATAAATGTAAATTATAGGAATGGTAAACGTTATGGACTTATAATCTATATATTATTGTTAATTATACAAATAGTCATATAACATCAGAATACGAAATCATTAATATGGGAGCCAAATGTAGCCTATGGGTCCTCTACTTGTGGTTCTCTAGCAATTGGCAGCTGCAGATACTAATGTGGTCCATTTACACCAACTCTGTAGTAGCTTTTAAGAACTTTTTTTTGTACCAAAATAAGTGTCAGTTCCTTGTATGCTTTCCTATATAAAAAATAAAGATATATATGGAGGCTAGATATTGAGTCATCTGTCTGCGTACTTGCTGTTAAAGTGTGGAGTAACTCAAGTAGTATTGCCATTCGAATATATGGTTGATAGTCATTAGTTAAACTGTCTTTCATCCTATCTAAGCATAGTATGAATTAGTGAATACAATATATATCAAATAGTTGTTAATGTCCACCCTACTATCTTATTCTGTTAATTCAAAGAAGGTAAAATATACAGTACTATGAGGAGGATATCATTATTCCTAAAATAAGGGAAAAATACCTTCCCTATTCCAAAAATGGAACAAATCTCTCATCTAGCATTCGACCTGCAGAATATACAGTTACACACACTTGTAATATTATACTTTTAAAGAAAGGCATCCAGAACCATCCATTGTTGAACCTGTCTTGAAACAAATGATAGTTAGATATTAGCATATTCGTTTACTTAAATGCCTTGGTCTCACCAGACAGATGCTCTAGAAATTAAGGATTAAAGGGGTTTTGCTACAATCTAATGTTGATGTGGGATCCTCCAAAATGGGTATTTAATCGCTTTTCTAAATATATGTCATTAAAAAAAGTGAATCATGTGAGAGCTACAGCCTTTCTTACATGCCCTTGGTTTCCTGACATTTACATTAGATACGACCAGGAGCTGACAGGAGCTGATCTGGCCTCGCTTGCCTGTTTGCACTTCTTATCTGATGGCAGGGAACATGAATGAGCTTTGAAGGGGCCGGGGAGAAGATTCTTTGTCTTTTGTATAGAGAATCCACTGGTTGTAATGTAATTATCTTAGTAAACATGCAGATGCTCCCTCACTTTATAAGGGACTGGGGAGAAAGATTCTTTGTCTTTTGTATAGAGAATCCACTGGTTGTAATGTAATTATATTAGTAAACATGCTCCCTGCTCTCTGATCACCCCCCTCCTTCTCACCCTGCACCCAGAATGAAAGACACTGCCTGCCGAGCTTATCTTCTCTCCTGAGCACAGAACAGGGAGCAATAAAATGCATTTAGCTTGTGCACAATACAGTTCTCATCTGTGGATTAGCCAAACAGTGTTTGCTCAAACACAGAGACTGGGTATCAAGAATGTGCATGGGAGGTGGAGTGATGACATTACAGAGGAGGTACTTGTTTTTTTTTAAACACAGAAACACAACTCCCCTTTTTTCAAGCCTCAAGAGGGGAGTATCAGCCTGTTAGGTAAGGAACTCACTTCTTGGCAAAACCCCTTTAATGGAATTGTTTTTAACTGCTTGACTGCCCCTTGCTTTTAGAAGAATATAAGTATGATTACCCTCTTTCCTGAATGTATAACCATGATTTAACAAGGGGGTATCTGCCAGGACTGCACTCTCAATAAGGTGAGTGGAACCTCTGCCCCCTGGCCCAACCTACCAGGAGTATGGAGGTTGTAATTTAATCTCCAGTCCAACATAAATTTGGGGCCACATGTATGAAAACTAGTCATTGGAGGGATGCCACACACCTTGTATAGTAGATTCAGGTGAATAGCAGGGTGCTTAAGGTAGGATAACCAATCCTGTGCAATCTTGTGTAGAAACAAATACCTTAGCACACCTTTCCTTTTGCAAATCAAGATAATATTTATTAGAACAAGAGTAGATATCTCCAATAGGGTATCAATAGTAGGCATACAAGGAATCAAGGTAATCCAGACTTTTCACAAAATATTTCGGCCAGACGGCCTTCCTCAGTTATGTCTGGTATGGCAAGGAGAAGAAGTATAATTGGAGATGGGCAATTGCCCATCTCCAATTATACTTCTTCTCCTTGCCATACCAGACATTACTGAAGAAGGTCGTCTGGCCAAAATATTTTATGAAAAGTCTGGATTACCTTCATTCCTTATATGCCTACCATTGATACCTTATTGGAGATATCTACTCTTGTTCTAATAAATATTATCTTGATTTGCATAAGGAAAAGGTGTGCTAAGGTATTTGGTTCTATATGTATGAAAACTGTCTAGATTTAAAACTCTATTTGTTGCCCATAGCAACCAATCAGAGTTCCCTTTCAATTCATACAGTGCTCTGGAAAAATGAGAGGGGCACTCTGATTGGTTGCTATGGGCAACAAAGTGAGTTTTAGACTTAGACGGCTTTCATACATGTGGCCCCTGGTGTTTTTGGTCAGCAATAATGGCAAAAACTGTGAAAAATCTGCAACGCACAAAGATTACTGGAACAATTGTATGCAGAAGTGTGTGTTGGACATAAGTGTGATTGTGTGTGTGTGTGCATTCTATATTTATGCATGTGTTAGGACTTGCTTCTATGTTCATATGCCTATATTCCACGTGTATAGGTGCACATACTAACAAAATGGTATTCATACATATACCCTGGTGTAACCAAAGCCTGCAATAGACCAGACATGGCCTCCTTGTGACTATATTTGGTCTGTTTTTTGCTGGTATATGTTAATTTGTGCGGTAGAATACTGTAGACTACTATGCTATTCTGTTTCACAGGTAAAACAGGACAGAGTGTATGTTTGTAATTTTTTGGTCCATGTTTTTTCTGGTGTAGTCTTTGTTTTGGGTTCTGGTCAGGGGTCTATTTTGATGCTAAGTATATAATAGTTTAATTGGTGTGGTCTATGTCTCTTTTTTTCTACAGTTTGTAGTTATTCTGGGGTCTGTAATAGTTTAACTGTAGAGTTCTTTAGCAGTTTTCTCCAGAGCATGTAAATAGAATTTATGTAAATCCAATGCACTTGTGTAAATCAGTTTCTCACATGGAACATTGTGAATATTGTGTGGAAAAGATGCCATTTCACTTTTTTGCCTCAGGCAGCAGGATGGCTAGGAACGGTCCAGGCTGCTGATCATTGACTCAGACTGTCTGACTGCTTTGGCTTCAAGACAAGATAAGTTAACCATGGCGTAATACATGGGATATTGTCCCTATGATCCATTATCACAATTGAACCCCACCTTTATCAACCCCGTTATATGGTCAGTAGGCTTATGACTTTTTAACCTTTTTGAAAACTTTAATTATCCTGATGTTGCATTTGATGAACTTTTGCCTACATGTTATGTTAGTTTTCTGGTATTCTTTTGTTACTTTCATTGAAAAACCTTCCGCATCCATTGTCATTTCACTTGCCATATAGCGAAATGAAAAATCATGATGTAAAGCTGGCTGCAACTAGTGAATGGGGATCTACCAATGTATAAAGCCACATATGCCTCTAGGGGAGTTCCTGCTCGATTTCAAAGTATATGGGGTAACTGGTTAAGTATATCTACAGTGTATCTGGTTAAGTATATCTACAGCTGGTGGCTTGGGTGCCGATGCTTAAGGGTGGATTCTCGTATGAATGGTTGTCTGTACTGTCTTTTGTTGTCTTCCTGCTCTTTGTAAAGAGTCAAATGATCCAAGTCCCCTTAATTTTGCTAGTCCAGAATTTTCTGCCATATTTTATATTACAGTGTTTATTTTACAGTATCTAGCCTTCTATATGGCCTGATTGATACTCAAGATCTTACTATCTAATCTGGATTATTGTTTTATATCTGCCTTTTCCTCTTTTGTGCCTTACTTATGCCACTTGTATTGTAAGTGATTGTTTGCTTCAACAGTTTTTTTTTTACATATTGTGACAGGGTAACTACAGGTAGTTACCTATTTCTGCCATTAGGTGGAGTTATACCCGAGTTCTATATGCAGCATACCACCAAGGATACCTGGCCTTGGTGGGATCAGAGCCAGCCATATGTATTGTCAGCCTCACTAAGTGGTTGGCAATGGGGTAGTATTAGTTTGGCTTTTCAGCCGTTTCTGGATCGGCTCTTATTGGGAGTAGACAATGTGTCGGGTGGGCGTCTACTCCCCATGTTCCAGGCCAGGATTTGGATAATGCTCGGGTCTCCTATAAAAGGCCTGGGCCTTCAGGTATACAGGGGGTGTGGTTTGCTTCCTGGAAGTGGAGCAGCGAAGAGCTGAGGAGAGGCTCACCCCCAGAGGCTTGAGGCCAGCAGGTGGCTGACCTCTGAAAGCCCAACCAGTGGAGGCTGGTAGAACGTATTGTTCTGACTGGACATTAGGTCCAGACCCTATGTAGAGAGGGACGCTACATGTGTAGTGAGTGGCCAGACGGCCAGGGTTTTGTTTACCTATATTTCTGTACAACATGTGCTGTGCTAAAGAAATAAAGCTGGTGGAGGCCAGCCTGAAAGAAACCCGTCGTCCAAGTGCCCTGTGTTAAAGTGCCAACCGTTCTACCAAAGGACGGCGGTCCAAGAGCGGAATATCCCCTGGGACGACCCAGGATGGCGGCCGAAGGCATGTGAGTTGTCACAATATGTTATTTACAGTTACAAGTGTAATTGTTTATTGCAATGCAAAAAATAAACACTGTTAAAAATACCTTCCAGAAGTCATCCAATTTTGGATTGAACTTCACTCAAGGAACTGTTCTGTATTGTGCATTTTGGGCCCACAGGCATTTCACATTTTTTTAGCATTGGACTTTAAACATGGAGAAAAAAAAGCAGACTTTCTCCATTGTTTTTGGGCTTCATTTCGACAGTGTTTGCCATGCGGCATAAATGACATGATAACTTTACTATGCAGATCGGTACAATGAAAAAAATATACATTTTATACAGTTTTTTTTAATGTTTTACTGCTTTTATACAATAGCAAAAAAATTTTATTTTATGTTGTTATAGTCTAACATCTATAACTTTTTTATTTTTCTGTGTATGGAGCTGTTTTTTGCGGGATGAGTTGACAATTTCACTAGTACTATATTGGGGATCATATAACACTTTGATCGTTTTTACCAATGATGTGCCCCCATTTGGTCACTGTTCACTGGCAGTTCAACATGGCACCTCATTGCAAAGAAATCTCTGGGAATCTGGGAAAAAAAGAATTGTTGCTCTGCATAAAGATGGTCTAGGTTATAAGAAGATTACTAACACCCTGCAACTGAGCTGCTGCAGGGAGGCCAAGACCATACAGTGGTTTAATAAGACAGATTCCACTCAGAACAGGCCTCACCACGGTTGGCCAATGAAGTTGAGTGCACGTGTTTAGCGTCATATCCAGAGATTGTCTTTTCAAAATAGATGTATAAATGCTACCAGCATTGCTGCAAAGGTTAAAGGGGTGAGGGGGTCAACCTGTTAGTGCTCAGACCATATGCCACAGGTTGCATCAAATTGGTCTGCATGGCTGTCATGCCATAAAGAAGCCTCTTCTAAAGACAATGCACAAGAAAGTCCACAAACAGTTTGATAAAGACAAGCAGAGTAAGAACATGGATTCCTGGAATTATGTCCCGTGGTCTGATGAGACAAAGATAAATTTATTTGGTTCAGATGCTTTCAAGTTTGTGTGGTGACAACCAGGTGAGAAGTACAAAGACAAGTGTGTCCTGCCTACAGTCGTGCATGGTAGTGGGAGTGTCATGGTTTGGGGCTTTATGAATGCTGCCAGCTACAGTTCATTGAGGGAACCATAATGCCAACATGTACTGTAAACGAGATTGGTCACGCACACCTAGTGATGGGGAAAACAGATGGGTGCTCTAGTGGAAAAAGGTTGGCTAGACTCCATATATCAAATATTTAGAAAAATCCGCAGCTCTGCAATATCATGCTGATTTTGTGTAATTGAGTTAACAATATTACGTTAATAGACCAAGCAGATTTGTATGAAAGGTGGAAAGGTCCACATTACGGTACAAAACTCGTGTAACAACAATAAATGAAATAGATGTCAATTGTCAATGATATTGGAGTGCCATGAATTTTTCTAAATAAATATTTCTAAATAATTAAAAGCCAACATGTACTGTGACATAATGAAGCAAAGCATGATCCCCTCCTCTTGGAAACTGGGCTGCAGGGCAATATTCCAACATGATAACAACCTCAGACACACCTACAAGATGACTAATGCCTTGTGCAAGAAAATGAGGATAAAGGTGCTGGACTGAACAAGCATGTCTCCAGACCTAAACCCTTTTAAACATATGTGGGCCATCCTCAAACAAAATGTGGAGGAGCGCAAGGTGTCCAACATACACCAGCTCCATGATATCACCATGTAGTAGTGGAAGAAGATTCCTATGGCAACCTGTGAAGCTCTAGTGAGCTTCATGCCCAAGAGAGATCAATCAGTACTGGAAAAAAATTGGTGGCCACACAAAATATTGACACTTTGGGCACAATTTGGCCATTTTCACTTAGGGGTGTACTCACTTTTGTTGCCAGAGGCTTAGACATTGATGGCTGTGGGTAGAATTATTTTGAGGGCACACCAAACTTACACTGTTATACAATCTGTACACTAACTACTTTACATTGTATCAAAGTATCATATCTTCAGTGTTGTCCCATGAAAAGATATAATAAAATATTTTAAAAATATGAGGGGTGTACTCACTTTTGTGAGATATTGTACATTTTATTTAAGTTTGTGTGTGTTTTTTTTTTACTTTTTTCACTTTAACATTTTTTTCACTTGTCCCCATAAGGGACTTGACTGCATGTAAAAAGTATGTTTTTGAGGAGCAGAACTTCTCCATTGTTACTACCTTCAGTAGCATATTATCATATTTGTTAGTGTCTGTGGAGAAGCTGCTCACATATTCTTCTCTCTATCTAATTTTGTGCTTTATTTTACAGTTAACTTTATTACTAGTAACCTAAAAACCATTGTGTTTTTTAATAGCTCACTTTATTAACAACATGATACTCACTGGAAAGACAACTCTTATAAATGATGTGGTGTGTGGTCACATGACTGTGTAGTCCAGACAGTTACTCTATGGGAGCTAGCTCTGTGGACTATAATGTGAGCTATACCATTTCTTGCTAGATAGAAGTTTCTTCCTTGGTATTACAGAGGTAAAAAAGCAGAATTTTAATACATGTATATTAGAAAGTGTTATGATTTCCTATTAAATATAGTTATAATAAAAGCTATATAAGGTGGACAGCCTCTTTAAGGAAATCTAGGTAAAAAAAATATTTTTATATAAAAGACAATAGGAAAGCTAGAGAATGTTTCATAGGACTGTTGACTAATCACTAAATCTCATATCCTGAGTAAAGGGTCTCTCCTCACCATGTACACCATAAGGAAGAGTCCAAGAGGTTTTGAGCATGCACTCTGCTTCTTCATTAAAACAGTAAGGGCGCATCCCCACGTCATAGGACAAATCGGTCGGTATTGGTCCTGTTTTGCGGCCCTCCCCACGGCCGCAAGGAGGTGGCTTTTCTCCGCGATGAGCGGAGAAGAGCCCTCCCGCCTCCCATTGAGAAGCAGAGATTCCGTCCAGTGTTCGGACGGAAGATGGTGCTTATTTAATGTTTTGCCCCACGGCCCGGGTTTTCGGCCATTTTTTCAGCCGATTTGCGGTTTTTCAGACCGCCTGAAAAACTGGCCAAAAAAGAGCACACTTGTGCTCTATGGAAAACCCGTGCAAGCAGTCCCCATGCACGGGCTTTCCGCCCGGCGGTTTTGCCGCCGGCGGCAAAACATTGAGCAAGCACCATCTTCCGTCCGGTTTTCGGACGGAATCTGTGCTTCTCAATGGGAGGGCTCTTCTCCGCTCATTGCGGAGAAAAGCCGTCCCCCCACAGCCATGGGGAGGGCGCAAAAACAGGACAAAATCCGGCCGGCCCAAACCGGCCGGTTTGGTCCTATGCCGTGGGGGTGCCCTAAGAGAGTGAAGTAAACAGCTGAACATTGCATCAGTCATGCAGAAGAGAAGACACTAGAGATTAGGGACTTTGTACTGGAGCACCCAGTGATACCACCTTTATTACAAAGCCTATCGATAGGGAATACATGTATTAAGTAGCAGAAACCTCTAACATTCTGATAGTATTTAACATTTGTAATTGTATTCAGAAAAAAAATAACAAGGCAATAGCAAAACAAGTTTCATTTGTTATTGATATTTTTTCCATTTAAATTCTCCTTCAAAACCTTTTTAATTTTGATGTTATACTTTCATGATATTATGTTAAATAAACACCTGCTGTTTTGTTCCATTTCTTACAGTTTCATAAGTGGCATTACTTATTACTGAATTTACAGTAACTGTCATGTAGCTTTTAAATAAAAGCTAGAATCAATACTGCAGAGTGAGTAAAAGCTTTCTTGCAATGCACAATTATTACCTTACAACATCAGGCATCATTCACATTCAGAAAACCTCACAAAGCCACATGTATATTGCTAAAATTGGGTATATGCCTGCAAAAGGGTATTTGGACACCTACAATATATATACCAGTGGCTCAGTCTTTTGCTGCAATAGACCAAAACTGACCTGCTTGGTCTGTTTTTACTGGCATGTGTTTCATTTGTGGGGTATACTAGAGTGGTAGTCTAGTATACTCTTTTGATGTAGTAATGTGCCATGCACTGACCATGCACATTAGGGTTCTGAGTTGTTTCTACTGACAGACCAGGTACACTGTGACACCACTATGCCCTGTCACAGTAGCGGGCAGTGAGGATGATGGTTTCTCATTTGTCAGATAACAGCAGGAGTTGCCAGTGTTAGCAGGGACCAAGGAAGAGTCTGACATTGATATGGGTGTATGCATTGTTGTGCTCAAATATTGCACCACAAAATGGATGGGAGGTACAGAGTAGAAGAAATATGTGGATAGTTAATGTGTGATGCCTAGAAGACCTGAGTTACAAGCAGCCAGATGAGACACTGCATTATTAGTCACTTTTGGATGACCCATAGTGAAGAGGTTTATTTATTCCTTTATTAGCAATCTAATATTGAATAGCAAGGTTGTGAGGAATGTAACTGGAGACCATGTGGAGAGCCAACAGAAGAAATTGTGCTATGTTAGAGTAGCAGTGTGGCATAGCATGTGGTTCTCTGTGCAGCTTGTATCTTAAGCGCATGAGCTGAGCAATTTGTTAGCCCTAGGAGGAGTCAGTTCTGGAGAATATGTTGCAATTACGCAGGTTTAGGTTTTGGGAGGCTTGAATGCTACCTACAGTTGGGTATGGAAGAGCCTGTGTTAGAAGTCAGCCTGATTGTGAATTTAGTTCCTGTTTATATCAGAAGATTAAAAGGGGTTTGTCTCGCTACAATGATTGGGTTTTTAATTAAAAGATCTTTAAAAAAACAAGCAGCTTTGCAATATATGTTCATTACAAATGTTCCTACTGATTTTGAGCTAGCCCTGTTAGTATTACTACATCAGCTTCTCAAGTTTCTATAGCAGCAGACCTGTTGATCCTTATCTTTACTGGCTGTCAGGTCTGTATGATCATACAGGTCAAGCAGGAGGTGCCCCTGCCGAACAGAATGCTTCTGTAAGTGCAAGGGAGGGGGGGGGAGGACTTGGGCTTCTGTGTCCCTGCTGCCTGGATTTAAACCCTGCGTGTGGCTGGCATTCCTCCTGCTCATTACACAGTATAGATTGACAGCAGTGACCTGTATCTGTTACTATAATATGATATTGTCTGTGGAACTGTGACTATACTAATTACTATAACAGATCAGGCATGTGAATACTTTATGTGTGCTGTACTAGGGGACACATCTGAGTAACACTTTGCAGTTTCCCATGCCTCTGTTGCTGAGAGGGTTTGTTTGTGTTGCTGGAGAGTGGAGAATGTAAGCTTAGCAGCGGGTGTATAGGAAACCTTGCAGCCCCTCTGGTGATTAGCAATCAAGATCTATCGGCAGGCCCCTCACACAGGCGTTTACTCTGGCAATCAAACCCTAGACCACTCCCCCGGCTGTAAGAAGTTACTGGCGCGATTATAGATGCACGAGTGCTGAGGGGGAGGGGGATGGGAACGGAGGGTGGAGAAGAACACAGACAAGCTAGCCGCCCAATTCCAATCCAGCCACAGACAGAGGCTGAAAGCTATTAATGAGACAACTCCTTTAAGTGTGAAATGGTTACAGGAACTGTTCATTACTAGGGATGAGCGATTATAATCGACAAAGTTTAAATCGGCACTGTTTTTTAGGTCTGATTGGAAATTTCCCGATCAAGCGATAATTTAGGTGAGAATTGCACATTAATCTATTACTATTGGCCATTTTCAGTGCTTCAGTGTATTTTGGTGGCCAGCAAAATCGGTTTAGTGCATAGAGCAGGGTGAGTGGGTGTGCGACATCTGACTGTGATGTGTATGGTTGTCATTGGCTGGAAAAATCACATTGACCTCGTTTTGCATAGAAACAGGTTTTACTGTTCTTCTTCATTGTGTCAGTTGTCTTCTCATAAGAGAGGAATGTGTGCTAGATTCTCTCTAATACAGCTCAGCTCTGAGACCACAGTTCTCTTTATTCACACAGACACTATGCTTTTAGCTGTGAACACTAGAACATAAGGTAGATAGAGAATTTCAGCCTCTTAGTTAGTTAGACAGAGACTTTTCAAAGAAGTCTTCTAGGCTGGATCAGGCGAGGGGAGGGGGGAGGGGTTCGGTGCAGAACACCAGACAGTCTAGTGCAGGCAAGGCTATTGAAAGGAGGGGAGTGTATCATGTGCAGCCAGACTAATGCTTTGAACTGCATTGAAATGGCTTTTTTTTTACCAGTTTTTTGGCCAGCACACCTTGCACTTGAGGTGAAATAGTACCTTGTAATTACATTAGGATACAGAAATTTTCTAGTAACTGCTGTTGTATTTCATTGGTGCAAAACTCACCTTTTATTATCCGTCTCAATTTTAAATAGATGTTTATCACTTGGCGCAGGCCATTTTTGTTCAAAGACACAATCAATCTTGTACTTTATATTAGGTATACAGAAATTTTTGCTAGTGATTGAGGTGTTTTCATAGGTGCAAAACCCAATTTTATTATCCGTTCTCAATTTAAATAGGTGTTTTTCACTTTGGTGCAGCCATTTTTGTTTCAAAGAACTATTCTTGTACTTACATTTGGATACAAGCATTTTGCTAGTAATTGCAGGTGTATTTCATTTGGTTCAAACCCCATGTTTAATTATCTGTATTAACATTTTTAAATAGTGTATTCCACTTTGGTGCGCCCTGATTTTGTTAAAGAGCCACCTTGACTTAAATTTGAATAAGAAATTTTGTAGGTATCTGCTTGTTGTATTTCATTGGTGGAAAACCCATTTTTTATCTGGTATAAACTTTTAAATAACTGTATGGCACTTTGTTTCGCCCAGTTTTGTTCTATGAGCACCTAGTACTTTATATTTGGGATACTGACACTTTTTTAGTTACTGTTGATGTATTGAATTGGTTTGCAAAAACTCAACGTTTGTTATCCATATAACTTTTAATAGCTGTTATTTTGCACATGGATGCGGGCACCTCAGTTTTTTTTCAAATAGCCGACGTTGTATGACAATTTTGATAGCCAACATTTTTATGGACGGTTCTCGTTTGTCTTTGACGCAAAAAAATGCAATTTCTTCATACGTTGTAACTTCTTTATTTTTATGCGTCGGTGAATCTCAGGTTGGGTAGATAGCCGCTTTTGTAGTGAATAGTTTGTTGAAAAAACTATTTAATTCCTTTTAGGGGGTTTCCCTTTTTTTTTTATCTTTAAAACTGGGGCAGTTGTAATCCCTGGGGAATGAGGGAAGACACACTGCTTGATTTGTCTTACGGTTCTTCCACCAGACCGCATTGCACAGCGTATTCACTAGAAACAATTCAGTTTCTAATCCTAGTTGGCTGTAAGAAATAGAGAATTTAAGAAATAGCTGTGATTTGCCGTCTTTAATAAGAGGGACTGTCAAAAACTCTTCCAAACCTTCTTAATTTTTTGATCTTTCTGAACATGGAGCGAAATTTAGGTGGTAATCGAGCGAGGGGTGTAGGATCATGGAGGCTAGAGGTTATGTAGAGAAGGGGCTCCTTCCAGTGCTGCGGACAATACAAAAGCCAGCAGATCGCTCGGTTGCAGGACCAGTCAGCTGTCATCGACGTGGGTTTCGGTCCAGGACAGGGATAGTCAATGGCAGTTCAACTAAAATAGGTGGTGAATGACTCCTTTTTCCGGCGAACTTTTTAAAATCTGGGTGGTTCATGCAGGTTTGGGGCTTCATGTGTGGCAAGGAAGTTATAGTCAATGTCCAGTTCAACACTAAAATCGGTGGTTCAGACTCCTTTTTTCAAGCACTTTTAAATCTGTGGGTCCGAATGGTTTGATGGTCTACTGTGGTCCAGGACATGCATATTCAATGTCCAGTTCATCTAAATCTGGGTGGGTGTTTCAAATACTCCTTTTTCCGGCATTTTTTTAATCGATGGGTGTCAGACGGTTTAAATGGTCATACTGCGGTCCAGGAGCACGTATAGTCAATGTCCAGTCAACTAAAATGGTGGTTGAAAGGACTCCTTTTTCCGGGCACTTTTAAATCTGGGGGTCATGCCAGGTTTCGGGGCTCATGTGGTGCCCAGGACAGGTAATAGTCAATGTCAGTTCAACTAAATGGTGGTTGGAAAGTCTCCGTTTTCGGCCCTTTTTAATCTATGGGTCAGACAGGTTTAATGGTCATACTGCGGTCCAGGACAGGTATATTCATGTCCAGTTCAACCCAAAATGGTGGTTGAAAAGTCTCCTTTTTCCGGCGCTTTTTTAATCTGGGGGTCATGTAGATTTAAGGGTCATTGATGCCGGTCCAGGACAGGGGGATAGTCAATGTGCAGTTGAACAAAAAGGGTGTTTAAGTAACTACTGCTACTTGTCACTTATTAATTTTGTGGTGGGCATGAGGTTTAAGGGTCAATTGCTAGGTTCCAGGGTCAGAGATAGTGAATGTCTGTCAGTTTTTTTTTTGTGAATCTTGTTGCTTAAAGTGGGTTTGCTTAAAATGTGCACATATCCATTTTACTGTTGTGGACTGTTAATTCCAGCTTCTCCTACTCTGTTTGGGTTGTAAGAATGAAGGTGTTGTTCCTCTCCCATAGACTTAAATGGTCATCGCGGCGATTATCTATTATCGGATATCAGCATGATAATTGACAATATCGACTATCGATCCGATGACGATAGTTGACGCAGTCGCTCATCACTATTCATTACAAATGACACTCGCCAACAGTGGCTGGGATCGGAGACAACATTGGTCCCAACTAAATGGTAAGATGTAACAGAATTGTGGTAATTGTACACGATTCTGCAATACATTAGTAGTGTATTAAAAAATTGGAACTTTATTTAACTATAGCCTTATGTTATCCGTCGGGTGAATGCCAGCATAGGAATGTTATTTCTTCTGCGTGACTCCAGCTTCAATTAAAGTTGGAGTAAAAAAGCACTGAAAAAGGCATTTGTACTCTAGAATGGTACCAATAAAAGAAAAAAGTGAGCATTGATCTTGGTCCCATAATGAAAATAAAAAACTTAATAGTCTTAGAAAATGGGGATGTAGAGCAAATGAAAATAAAACCTTTTTTAAGTAAATCATAACAGAAAGTAAATAAATTTAGTTTTACTGGAATTATAAATTGAGCTACAGAAAAATTTACCATGTTACGCATACCACACACTAAATTATATAAAAACAAAATGTAAGAAAACAATCGCAAATTCATTTTTTCCCTCACAATAGAAAAGTTATAGTTCTTGAGAGGCAGGGATCAAAAAATAAAACAACTGGAGCTAAAAACCACTCCATCAGAAACTTTTAGTGTGTTACTTAAAAAAATGACCTTCACACAGGAAATGACTTTGACTATGTGACAGAAACTCAATGTGACCAGTTAGTGCTTTCATGCATAGGTGAGTGGTTGACTGAAAGTGAGAGATGAGGAATGGAGCAGGAACAGAAGCTGCAGGAGTCAACAGACCCTACTACAGATAGATACTATATTCCGATGCCCTTGCTTTAAGAAACATGCATGTGTGTAAGGGATGGATAGAAATAAGGAGTATACATAAGGAATTAGCATGGAAGAGGGCAAGTCAGTGAGTAATTGTCCATCTTAAAGATCTTATTGGAAACTTCTGAGACCCATGTTAATGGGTCCATTCTGAAGTCCCTGTCTTAGGTAAAAAGGTAAGCTTAGGTAAAAAGATAGCTTATTCTGATACCCAAGTTCGGGGGACACAAGAAATAAGAACTGCTCATGGCCTTGTATTGAAAGTTTTTCAGATTTCAAGTACCAATTATCTACTGAAAAGTTATATTACTGGTAAATACAGCTTGCTGGATAGGATAAAAGACTATTTTACAATAACTCTATGTGCCTATTTGGCATAGTAATGTTTTGTTATAGCATTACCTCACTTCACTTGCTCCACCACTGTGATTGAACTTATTTAAAACATGGACTTCATTCAGTATATAAATACTTCAAAGGAAAAAACAATATGCCTTGTATGAATTATGCTTGAATAACTTACTCTTTCATACTATTCTTTGGATTTTCCTAGTTCAGTTTTTTTCTAATAGGAGACCAAACATGCAGTGAAACTTTTAAACAGAACAAAGAACAAGACCCTTGTGTCAAGTAAGTTGAAAGAAAGTTTAAAATTCTAGCTGTCTTTCCCATGGGAGTTTTCATACACATTACTTTGTCATATCATTGAGATTCTTTCAACTTTGTAAAGAAATTGGTAAAAGCTTAAGTTTGTCATAGGTAAATCATTGTTAAACATGTTAATGTGAAAGTTAATTAATTACTTGCTCTGTAATAAACTTCTTTTTCCATGATTTTTACCTTAAAGGCTTCTTTGAACAAGCTGTGGTCATTTGTCATTTTTTGTGTCTTTTATGCCTAATTAAAAAAGCGTTTAGAATTACAGTACAAGTATTCCTATTGAGAAATCTGTACATTCACTCTTCAACTGAAGCTCAGATTATATGATGATTAATGAAACTTTGTAGGCTAGCCATATGAAACACACATATTTTTTATTAGAATCTCTACCCTATGGAAATCAAACAGTGATTCTTCCCCATTTTCTAGCTTCTCTCTATGTCTTTGTTAACCTTTCATTCTCTACCTAAAGGATTAATAAACTCAGTGTTGAATCCCTTAGCACATCAGTAATGACTTTATTCTTATACATTTTCTCAAAGAAGATTAAGAATTCTGTAGCAGTCTTAAAACATTTTTACATACAATAAACTCTCATTTTTGCTCAAGAGTGGGCAGTAAAAAGAAAAAATCTGTCTCAGACTGAACACTTTCTACACCCTGTTTTTGGATTGCCAAAGGGTGAAGTTGATGGAAACAGTTTTACATTTACACAGATTGATTGGAGTTACATCTAGTGTTGAGCGAACCGTTCAGAAAAATAGTTAGTTCGAGTCAAAGTTTATTTTCTGAACGCGAACGGAACCAAATTTTTTCAGTTCAGGACATGCGTTCGACTTCATTACTTTCCCTTTTATCTGCTTCCTTCATCTTCAGGCCAGGAGTACAGAGGGGGTCAAAAAAGTCACCAGTGAGGGTGGGGATTATTGGCTGCTAAAAACACATCCGTCTTATGTGTATGTCACGTATTTCCCCCTGAACGCCATTTTTACCTTACTCTCTGTATTTAACACTCTGCTGCCCGTGTGCTTGTTTCAGCAGGCAAAACAACATTTTCTGGGGATTTTACACGGGAAAATCTGCAGTTAGATTAGTCAAGGGGGGGGCCAGTGGCTTAGGGAAAATACACATCAATGTTAGGGAGTTAGAGAGTTTTGTATAGCTTTTGTATAGTTTTTAAACCTTTGTATATGGCTGCATTTTTCCCATTTTAGAGTCCCCAAAAGAGTCCTCATTCTCCTGTTTTGAGGGTCAGCCACGCAAAAGACACCATAGCAAATTTTGCCAATAAAGAAATGCAAGTGTTGCAGTGTTGCTTCCGGGTTTTTCATAAACACGTTAAAGATATTCCATAAAAAAAATCTTTTTTAAAATACTATTTCTTGTGTTACATTTTTTGTTTCAAGAAGACTTCTGTGAAAACCTGTTGCGCCGGGGGTTCACCCAAATACACTTTAACAGATATTCCATAGAAAAAATTCTGTTTCCACCCCTATTTTTTCATTTGCAAAGTTAGGCAATTAAGAACACTGTTTGATTTGCTGTCTTTGGAGTACAGTTCTTCAATAAGAACTGTGAAAAAATCTTTACCTTTATATTTTTGAACAGGGGCGAAATGAGGTGGTAAGGAACAAGGGGGCGTAGGACGTGGACTAGAGGTACGATACAAAAGTGTCCTTCCAGTGCTCTGGACGCACACAACGAGACATGTCAGTTGTGGAGAGCGATATTATCGACAAAAATTAAATCAGCATGGTTTTTAGGCTTATCTGAAATTTCCGATCACACAATAGTTTAGGTGACAATCTTATAGATAATCTTTTACTATTGTGCAATTTTCAGCGTTTCCTGTAATTTTGGCGGCCAGCCAATCAGCTCCGAGGATAGAGGGGGGTGAGGAGGATGTACGACGTCATGACTGGGCAGTGTATGGATCTCATTGGCTGCAAAAATCACGTGACCTCGTTTTATCTATGCAACTGCAGTTCCTGTTCAGCTCATTCTCTGGCTATGTCACTTCACAGCAGGACGTCTCGGCGTTTAAACCAATAGCTGTTCTAACAGCTCAGAGAGACCCACCTCGCTGTAGCTTAGAATAGAGTTAGATTAGAGAATTTTACTTCTTATTTAGTTAGAGAAAGTTTTAAAGATATCTACTGGTGTGTCCAGCTGCAGGAGGGAGGGGGGAGGCGGCGGCAGGAGGAGAGGCTTTTGAAAGGAAGGGTGATATTGTGTAGTCCAGTGTGTTCTGTGACTTTGAATTGAAAAAGCAATGCTTTTTACCATTTTTTGGCCATCGGACCTCTGATAGGAGGTGAAATTGTCCCTTTTTTTCCGGTTCTATTGTACTCGCTGCATGTCAGTGTTCCCAAAACCGGCATAACATCCCTATAACTTTTAAATTGTTTTATTGAAGTCCGTGTGTCTGTTTAAGGCAAAGAGCTCACTTGTATGCAAATTGTGTTATACATATTTCCTAGTAAATTGCGCCTGTTGTCAGTGGTGCCAAGACCGACATATTAATTCATATAACATTTAAATACTCTTATTGCAGTCCGTTCGTCAATGTCCAGTTCAACTAAAATGGTGGTTCAAAGATTACTTTCTTCCGGCACTTTTTAATCTTTCAATCTGAGGTTCTATCAAGGGCATCTTTGCTGGTTTTGGGGCATGCGGCTGTAAAAGAAACCAATAGTAAAGGTCTTATTGACAAAAAGCTAATTTGCCGTGCTTCAAGGCTATCAAAATGAAGAGCGGTTATTGGGTGTCCACCCTCCTTGATCCACATTCCAAATCAAATGTGAGCAATTTCCTTCAACCGACTTGACAATAGAATGCAGGAATTTGACACAGGCCTCCACTGGAGACATCTGTTGCGTCAGCTTCATGTTCTAATGTCACGGTGGTACAACGTCAGCACCGTGCCAGCAGTAGAATGGCAAGTAGCCGTAGCAGCAGCAGCAGCAGAAGCAAGATTGGAAAAATATATATTTTTAAAATAGTCAATTTCTTATTGGGAATGTGTATTCTGAGTGTCCGTAAGGGCATTTTTTGGTGGTTTTGGGGTCAGGCTGCTTTAAAATGGATGACAGGGGTGGCAATTGGGTAGTATTCCTGCCAGGGGCCAGAATCAAAAAGGGGCCTGGTGATATGTTAAAAATAGGAAGTAGTAATGGGTGGGCACCCATTTGATTTAGCTGCATGTGGCCGTGTCTCTCACCGCACCCGCTGTAACTGAGGTCCTGCCAGCTGAACCTCCGCGTTCCCCGTTGGGATGTTCTTGCTGCCACCAGCACCGCATATATTGCAAGTCGTTGGTCTCTGGTGCAAAAAAGTGCTAAGGGTCTCCTGGCAGTTCCCATGTGCAATTTCCAATAGTGGTGTCTTGTTTGTGTGAAAGGGTCCCCGTAGCTGCTGCTACCATTGTACCTGCTGTGGCTACGCCGCCCTCATGTTTTCTGTTAGCCATTGAACATAATGACTTATTTTAGCCTATTAATTGTTTTCTGTGACTTTTATAACCTTATTGTCTTGCCTAAGATGTAGCACATATCCAGTTTACTGTTGTGGATGTTAATTCCAGTTTCTCCTCACCTGTTTGGGTGTAAGAATGAAGGTGTTGTTGCTCTCCCATAGACTTTAATGGTCATCGGCGATTATCGACTATCGGCAATCGGCATGATCATTTCAAAAATCTGTTATCTATAAGATGATGATTGTCAACACAATCGCTCATCACTATCAGTTGCAGGACCGTCAGACCTGTCATCGCTTGGTTGGCTCCATGTGCGTCCGAATACTGAAAAGCGTCGCCAATCTATTTTTCAGTGGTTAACACAACTTGCATCGAGCGGTTTTACCTCCTCGTCCTCTCAGTCACAGCCACAAATCTTGTCATCATCATTGTCATCATCAGTCCAACCTGAAGCAAACACAGATCAAATGTCACCCAATGTACAGGCTGCTCCATATAATCCATATTGTGAAGAGCTCTTTGATGACACAATGCGGTTGAGGTCAGTTGCCAATGTCACCAACTAGTAACCAGTGACAGGAGTACTGCCCATACTGCCATATTGGCACCCCTGGCGGTAGCAGCTAGTTAGGTTAGTTTGAGGTGGTATGTGCAGCAAGCTTAGGGAATCATTGACAACAAGAGTTAGGGTTTTTTATATTGCTAGCTGTATCTTTCCCATCTTTATTCTGAGCGCCCAAAAGTTCATTTCTGCTGTTTTGTGGGTGCAGCTTATTGCAGAAGACAGCATTAGCAAGTCTGCTATACAAACTAACTGTTTGCTTGCTGTAATTTTTTATTATGAGTCTAAAAGGTCATTTTTGCTGGTTTTGGGGTCATGCTGCTGTAAAAGTCACCAATAGTCAATGTCCTATTCAAAAAAATCTTGTTTCAAATACTCATTTCTTCTTGAAAATTTTTGCTGGTTTTGGGCTCATGCTACTGTTGAAGACACCGTTAGTAAATGTCCTATAGAAATAAATGTATTTCTGTTTCTACCAAACAGTTGTACTTTGGTTTCATATGACCATATGACATTCTCCCAGTACTCTTCTGGATCATCCAAATAGCAAACTTCAGACGAGCTTGGACATGTACTGGCTTAAGCAGGGGGACACATCTGGCAATGCAGGATGAGTCCCTGGCGGTGTAGTGTATTACTGATGGTAGCTAGGGATGAGTGATTATAATCGACAAAGTTGAAATCGGCACGGTTTTTAGGTTGATCGGAAATTTCCGATCACGCGATAATTTAGGTGAGAATCTGTGCATAATCTATTACTATTGCGCAATTTTCGGCGCTTCCTGTCATTTTGGTGGCCAGCAAATCAGCTTAGAGCATAGAGAAGGGTGAGCTGGGTGTGCGATGTCATGACTGTGATGTGTATGGTTGTCATTGGCTGGAAAAATCACATGACCTCGTTTTGCATAGAACAGCGTTTCCTGTTCTTCATCATTGTGTCAGTGTCTCTCATTAGAGCAGGACGTGTGCTAGATCTCTCCTCAATACAGCTCAGCTCAGCTCAGAGACACAGTTCTCTTTATTCACACAGACAACTATGCTTTTAGCTGTGAACATTAGAACATAGGTAGATTAGAGAATTTTGGCTTTCAGTTAGTTGAACAGAGACTTTTTAAAGAAGCATCTAGGACTGTACAGGCGCACATGGGGGGGGGGGGGTTGGCGGGTGGGGTGCGGGCGAACACAGACAGACAGGCAGGCAGGCTTTTGAAAGGAGAGTGTATATTGTGCAGCCCAGACTCTGCTTTGAACCTGCATTGAAATGGCTTTTTTTACCAGTTTTTGGCCAGCACACCTCGCACCTGAGGTGAAATAGAACCTTTTATTTTGTGCAGCCCAGTTTTGTTCAAAGACCCACCTTGTACTTACATTAGGATACAGAAATTTTCTAGTAACTGGCTGGCTGAGTGACAAGAACCTTGTGCTAGGCAAGGTGGTGTGCGATAATGGTCGAAATCTGCTGGCTGCCCTTAAGATCGGTAGTCGTCCTTGTAGTCCAGAAATTTCTAAAGCGCTACCCGGGTCTGTACTGCCTGCTGAGGAAGGCTCGAGGTCTGAGCTCACACTTCCGCCGTTCACACCCTGCTTCGTCCCGTCTGGCTGCGTTGCAGCGTCAGCTCGGCCTCACCGTCTCATTGTTGACGTGGCAACACACTGGAATTCCACCCTCCACATACTCCAGCGATTGTGGCAGCAGTGCAATGCCATTACGCAGTAGGAAGGGACACATGGCCTGACAAGCAGCGGTGCGGACCTCGGGGTGTTGAGCCACCGAGAGTGGAGGCAGGTGAAAGAGCTCTGTACCATCCTTGCCAGTTTTGAAGAAGCCACCAAAATGGTCAGTGCGGCAATGCCCTTGTCAGCATGAGCATTGTGGTGATCTTAGTTCTGGAACGATCGTTGGACACTCTGAAACATCAGGTCCCGCCAGCGACACAGGAGGAGACGGACACCGATGCGGACATGGAGCCTTTCTCTCCGTCAAATCCAGAAGGCCCGACAGTTTCACAATTTTATCGGTCTTCATTAGGCAGTGGTTCTGGGTCCAGGGCTAGTGCAAGGCGGCGCATCAGCTCTCAGGGTGCATCATCTGAGGCAAGTCAGGGCTGTGTGAAGCTGTGCCGGAGGAATCGGAGGAGGAGGAGGATGAGGTATTCCTGGACACCGACGTTACCGACGTCGCTGCCTTGGAAAGAGGTTGGCACGAATTTGAGGCAGAGGAGGAAGATGAGGAAGATCAGTTTTCTAGTGCCCCTCAACCCAGAGACTTGGGAAATCAAGGCTCCATCTCTCACATTAGTGCATTTCCTCCAACATGATCCTCGCATTAAGACCATCAAAATGAACAACAGTTACTGGGTGGCCATCCTCCTCGATCCCCGGTACAAAGCAAAACTCAGCACTTTCCTTCCACCCACCCAAATAGATAGTAAAATGCAGGAATTGGAGACGGTGCTGATTGATCAACTGGAGACATCTGTTGTGTCTGCTTCACGTTCTTCAAATGTCACGGTGCAACAACGTCAGCAACATGATAGCAGTAGAGTGCCAAGCAGCCGTAGCCGCAGCAGCAGCAGGCATTGTGGCTGAAGCCTAATGGGTGACCTCTGGCAATCTTTATTTACCACCTCACCAACGCATGTAATGCAAGACACACATACAACACACAGAGACCAGCTTAAGATCATGGTGCACGACTATCTGCGTCTCAACACCAATGTTTTTGGATATGTTCTGGACCCAATCAACTTCTGGGTATTCAAAATGGATGAATGGCCCGAGCTCGCTCGCCACGCTATAGAGGTGTTGTCCTGCCCAGCAGCCAGCGTCATATCTGAGCGGACCTTCAGCACAGCTGGTGGAGTCATTACAGACAAACGCATCCGGCTTTCCACAGATAATGTGGATCGTTTGACTTTCATCAAGATGAATCAGGCATGGATCTCTGATGATGTTGTGGCCCCAATTGCCGAGGTCACCGATTAGTTGCCGGTCTACTTCACATTCCTCTTCCAAAAGAAATGGTCCTCTTGAAAACTTTTTTTAAAATGATCATTTCTTACTGCAATTTTTATTCTCAGTTCCCAAAAGTTCATTTTGCTGGTTTTGCGGTGAGGAGACTGTAAAAGACACCAAGGTTTCATGAAAAAAACTTATTCCATTTACTCACTTTATCTTTAGAATTTTTCGCATTGTCAATGGTTTTGGGGTCATGGTGCTGTGAGATACAGCTATAATCATGGTCCTTTGGAACAGAAATGTGGCTTCTAAGTGGCATTTCTCCCTCACAATTTTTAACAGTGGCTGAGAAGTCATTTTTATAATTTTTTGGGTCATGCTGCTGTGAAATGCAGCAATACTACAGGTCCTATTCTAAAAAATGTGGTTTCTAACAGACATTTGTTCATAATTGTTAAGAGTGGCTCAAGGGTGATGATACTGTCAAAAACAGGAATAGGTAGGACACTGTTAATGGACACATATTGCAAAATGACTTGTTTTTGCAAGATCTTTAACATAGCTAGCAATTCCTGTAGTGAGACAACCCATTTAATACAATAAAAAAAAAGAGAAACAAAGACATGGTGGGATTCCATCCTAAAAATGATGGTTGAAAGACTCCTTTTTCCGTCACTTTTTAATCTGTGGGTCAGACAGGTTTAAGGGTCATGCTGCGTTCCAGGACAGGGATAGTCAATGTCCAGTTCAAGTAAAATGATGGTTCAAATCATACTGCCTTCTGGCACTTTTTAATTTGTGGGTCATGAAGGTTTAATGGTCATGCTGTGGTACAAGACAGGGATAGTGAATGGTCTGTGACTTTTTTTCTGTGACATTTATAACCTAATTGTGTTGCCTAAGATGCAGCACTTAGCCAGTTTACTGTTGTGGATGTTAATTCCAGCTTCTCCAGCCCTGTTTGGGTGTAAGAATGAAGGTGTTGTTCCTCTCCCATAGACTTTAATGGTCATCGGCAATAATCTATTATCGACTATCGGATATCGCATGTAATTGCCGATATCGACTATCGATCCGATGACAATAGTTGACGCAATCGCTCACCACATTGGTTAGCCTTTGTTCGTTGGTCCCAGCTCTCTGCAAGTCATTCATAGGTACCCGGTGTGTTTCTGGGATTTTTTGCTCACCGTTCTTTGTGATCATTTTTGACCCCACGGGGTGAAATCTTGCGTGGAGCCCCAGATGGAGCGTGATTACAGTGTCTTGTATGTCTTCCATTTTCTAGTTATTACTCCCACAGTTGATTTCTTCCCTCCAAGCTGCTTGCCTACTGTAGATTCCATCTTCCCAGCCTGATCGGCAATAATCTATTATCGACTATCGGATATCGGCATAATAATTGCCGATATCGACTACCGATCCGATGACAATAGTTGACGCAATCGCTCACCACCATTGGTAGCCTTTGTTACGTTGGTCCCAGCTCTCTGCAAGTCATTCACTAGGTACCCCGGTGTGTTTCTGGGATTTTTGCTCACCGTTCTTGTGATCATTTTGACCCCCCGGGGTGAAATCTTGCGTGGAGCCCCAGATGGAGCGTGATTATCAGTGCTCTTGTATGTCTTCCATTTCTAGTTATTATCACAGACATTTTGCCTAAAAGCAGCTTAGCCATTTTCTGTGTATGTTAATTCCATGCTTCTCCAGCCCTTTTGGGTAGAATGAGGTTGTTCTCTCCATGATTTAATGGTCATCGGCAATAATCTATTATCGACTATCGGATATCGGCATGATAATTGCCGATATCGACTATCGATCCGATGACAATAGTTGACGCAATCGCTCACCACCATTGGTAGCCTTTGTTACGTTGGTCCCAGCTCTCTGCAAGTCATTCACTAGGTACCCCGGTGTGTTTCTGGGATTTTTGCTCACCGTTCTTGTGATCATTTTGACCCCACGGGGTGAAATCTTGCGTGGAGCCCAGATGGAGCGTGATTATCAGTGCTCTTGTATGTCTTCCATTTTCTAGTTATTACTCCCACAGTTGATTTCTTCCCTCCAAGCTGCTTGCCTACTGTAGATTCCATCTTCCCAGACTGCTGCAGGGCTACAATTGTATTACTGTTGTCCTTCGACAGCTATTTGGTCTTCACCATAGTGGAGTTTGGAATGTGACTGTTTGAGGTTGAGGCACATGGTAACTGGCAGGAGCCCCATTTCACTTTTTGCACCAGGGCTTAAGAAGTTCAAGTTGCGCCTCTGCTTGCAAGCTTTGTACATGTGATATACGTGGTGGCATGTTACCATGTTACCATGTGCCATTTCCAATACTGGTGTCTTCTTATGTGTCAAAGGGACCCCGTAGCAACTGCTACCACTGCACTTCGTATAGCTATGCAGTCCTCATCTTTTCAGTTAGTCAATGAAAGGAATGAATTATTTTAGCCTGTGAATTTTTTTCTGTGACTCTTGGAGCCAAATTGTCTTCACTAAGTTGTTCCACATCTATTTTACTCTTATGGAAGGTAATTGCGGCTTCTCTTCACCTGTGTTAGTATAAAAATTAACCTGAACATCATCTCCCATTGACTTTAATGAGGTTCGGAGTTCGGTTTGAATTTCTAAAACTTCAAGATTCGGCCCGAATTCAAATTTTTTATGGTTCGCTCATCTCTAGTTAAATCTACACAGACTATTTTTTACTGTGCAGTAACTCTCTAAGTGGTAACTGCTAAAGATGAGCTCTATTACTAGCTTCATATTACCCTTTGTTTATATGTTCTTGAGTATTGCGTTGTTTCTTTTGCTTTTCCCACCTCTTCTAAGCTATCATTTGTGATATTCTGTGCAAAATCTAAAAAACCTAAGTGACAAAAATGCACTTTTTAATTCTGTTTTAAGCAGCTAAATTCTGTACAGAAACACTATTTAGAAGCTCAATCCCATAGTTGGTTTATTTGTTCTTGAAAGTGAATTTACATAGAACTAAGTGAACCCATTGTAAAGGATTCCACTGTATTTCAACAATAGTGCTCTGTGAGATTATGAATATCTTTTCCAATGCTATTATCTGGAAGATCCTGAGAAAACTATGTTTTTTGTATTTTTTTTCAACCTTTTTTTAAATCAATGTTAAAAATAAATCCTAATTCCAGCAAACAGCTGGCCCTATGGACGATAAATGGAATGAAGGGGCACATGACTGACTGTTGCTCCATTTAAACTTCTCACTGCAGTTGTGAAATGAGAAAGAATGGGGGGGAGTATAGGATTCGTGTTCTCTTTGGTTGGGGCCACAGCAAGCATATTTCAAATAAATGGGTACATGTCTACACATACTACATATATTTCCTTGAATTTGTACTGCAAGACCTAATTTCTTACCAGCAAGCAATTACTAAGTATATTAATAAGTGCATTTGATAGAAAGCTGTTCTATGTAGAAACTCTCCAGCCTTCTCTATCAATAGATTATAGTTTAGCAAAAGTATAAAGCACACTATTGTTAAGTATAATCAGTATCTCACAAAAGTGAGTACACCCCTCACTTGTTTGTAAATACTGTATCATGGGACAAAACTGAAGATATGACACTTTGATACAGTATAAAGTAGTCAGTGTACAGCTTGTATAACAGTATAAATTTGTTGTGCCCTCAAAATAACTCGACACACAGCCATCAATGTTTAAATCGCTAGCAACAAAAATGAGGACCCTTCTAAGTGAAAATGGACAAATTGTGGTCAAGGGGTCAATATTTTGTGTGGCCACCATTATTTTCCCCTGCACCCCTTAACTCCTTTGGGCATGTACTTCACTAGAGCTTCACATTTTCACCCACTGGTTTTCTCTTCCATTCCTCCATGACGACATCATGAAGAAGGTGAATGTTTGAGGATGCCCCACAGATGCTCAATATGGTTCAGATCTCGAGATATGCTTGTCCAGTCTAGCATCTTTACCCTCATTTCTTTTATCAAGGCAGTAGTCATATGAGAGATGTGTTTGAGGTTGTTATCATGTTTAATATGCCTTTACGGCCTATTTCCCCAAAAGGAGGAGATAAAGCTCTGTTTCGTATATACAGTAATGTTGCATTTTGGTTCCCTAATGAATATTGCCCCCCAAGCAAACACCTGCACCCCAAAAACCCCCGACATTTCCCCCAGCAGCTTGATGTAGGAAGAAACTTGTTTTTGTCCCCCTATTTGGCCCCACACTTTTAAAACCAAAATCTAAAGCAATAAGTTTTTTTGGGCTGGGGCGTGGCCTCCCTTCAGGCTGAGGAGGGTGGTCTTGAGCTCCTCCCTTCATCCGTGAAAACCTGATTTAGGACCCCTCTGGATTTGATCAATACTGCTCCAGGGCAGAAAGGGAGGAAAAAAGGTGCCTTTGAGCGCTGGCAAGCCTAGTAATTACCTTTGGGGGGTGCTTTTAAAGTGCAGCAACAAGAAATCGCTGAATTCCTGCGTAGACTACGGGACTGCCTGCAGCTCCACCCGGGCCCTGCTGGAGAGAAATGCGGCGCACGCCTTGAAGAAGTGTCTGGAGACAGTGGCGGACAAGCGCACATGGAAAACTAAGCAGGGGAGGCAGTTGGAGGGAAAGCAGGAAGGGACCCCGGTGACCAACGGCTCATACCCTGGAGACGGGAGCAAGTGCCGAAAGCCAGCCCAAAAATTTTTAAAAAGAGGGGAGGAGGGAAAAATTCCCTAAGAATCAGAGGGAGGAGGAGAATTTAAACCCCTGTGGAGAGACATTCAAATAGGGCTTTTGGCCCATCTACCCCCTGATTCCCGGGGCAACCAAAGGGCCCCGGGGAAAATCCTGGTCCCCGGACCTCTTCCCCCTAACATGTTGGCAGTGACTGGTCGCTTGGTACTAAGCCTAAGCTGCACGGACCTAGGTTTGGGTAAAGGGGCTGAACCCCCCACAAAAATTGATCTACTCCTCATCTGAATATATCCCTATTTGTGTCTCCTAAATAACATAAAAATTTGTGGGCATTTTGCAACTCTCTTTTCCTTCGAGGCTTGGATTACTTAAAGCACCCACCTATGAACTAAAACCTAAAAGTACCGGACATTTCTCTGCTACACGCCTTTTTCAGAACGCAAGTCTTTTCACGTCTAAAAACTCGACCTTAGGGGTTAACCCCTTTAAAGCCGCCGCTCCCCTGGTTCCAATTTCAAAGTTGATTGAAAACCACGGGAAAATTAGGGTGTACTGCGCCCCTTTTTGTATCCTAAGCTTACACCCACTGCATTTTTAAAATTCAATTGCGGCTGTCCTAACCACAGAGACTCCTGCTGACAGCCTCATATATACACCTCATGAAAGATGGGATTTGGAGGGCCCCAGTTCTTAAGCTGCCATCACTTGTAAATTTTCTTGGGTGCCCATTTCCAAAATCCACATATGGGCCCGCAAACGAAACTCAACAGTACCCATTCCCAAAATAAAAACCCAACAATGGACACAAGAGTCCAAAACGCGAGCCTCGCAATCGGGCACTCTGCCCATGGCGCTTGGACACTGAAAAATAATGATGGCTATCCCCCTTTCCCAGCCACACTGACCCCCAAAAAATTGACCAAAACTACAGGTGGACGCAACAATTTCGCTAGCAAGGGGAAAAAAAAAAGAGAGAATGTAGGGGGGCCCGAACGTAAAACTAAGCGGGTAGAGGCCCCAACCTTAATCAGGAAAAACCTTTCCGCCCCTTTTTGAAAACAAGTAAAAACCCTGAAAATTAGGGGGGATGTGAAATTTGTAGAAAACATAACAATGTGCGTTTTTGGGGCCCCTGCCGGAAGGGTGGAGGGCCCCTCTCCAAAAAATTTTGAGAGCAGCTACTCAAGGAAATCGGCTCCCATTGATTTCCCCCCCCGCTTTGTAGTTGAGCCCTAACTGATTGCGCGAACCGTTGCCTCCTTTTGGGCGCTCCACCCGACCTTTCATTTTAAACCCCTTTCTTAATTACAGAGACAGAGATTGATTGTCCACTGCCAAAAAAAGGGGTGATATTTTGTACGAAAACAGCAAATTGTCCTTTCCCCCAGATTTTACATCTGAAGGCAGAAAAGAAGGAGGAAATTTTCCGCAGGCGGAGCCGTTTTAAAAGGGAGGCTGGAAAAAAATACGCCATGTTTTTCCCCTACAGATGGGGTTCAGCATGAGACCGCCCCGTTTTTTTTTATGACACCAGGGGAAGTTTTGGACGGGTTAGATAGGTCCCCCGAGCTCGCTGATGTTGTGTTTACAGCCTGGCTGTGTAGAACTAACATGCGATGACATGGGCATCTTGCCCCTTTTTATAGTGCTAACCCCCGGTTTTTCCATTTTTTGGCCCTGTGTTAGTATATTGTTAGAGTCCTTTTCCCCACGGGAGTGGACACGGACCTTGTTTCTTTTCCTTTACAGTTTTTTTTTTTTTAAAGGGGCATTTTTTAGGGGTGCCATTTAGGTACTTTTTTCCTGCACCAAGCGCAGCCAAATTGCGCCCCTTGGGGGGGTTCCACGATTTCTTTTTTTTGACAGTTTAGAAATGTTGGGGTTTGAAGTGGGCAAGGTTTGGGGGCTTTGAGCAGGGTGGGATGGGATAAATTCAGGCCCCGTTGGCCTAGTGAAGGTTTGGGCACTTTCATTTGTTTGAATGGTTTTTTTGGTGTGTCGTCTCTGGTCTTGGGTTTCATGGTGGTATTCGTTAGGTCAATGGTTGGATGGCGGATTGTACGTAGTGTCCCGGGGAAAGTCAGGGGGTTTAAACTGTAAGCTGAAAAAGCACTTGTTTTTAAAATATGTCAAAAAACCCTTTAATCCCGCATTGTTTTTTTTTAAGAGGACACCTTTAGGGCAGAGGTCCAGCATTGAAAAGCCCTTGGGGAGGGATGGCATACCCGCTTTCTCTAGCTATGCCGGGGGGTCTCGGTCCTTGATCAACAATCCCCCTCTTTCAGTGCGGGGGCTTAAAAATAGATCCATGGGAAGGTATGTGCTCCACATGCAAAATTGTGGGGTTTAAATTTTCTTTTTGGGGGGTATATGTCCCTCCTCCCCCCTTTTAATGGGGGGTCCTGGGTGCTTTATGGAAAAAATTTCAAATACCCAGGACACCCCTACCCTTTTAGGAATTTTAATGCCACCCTAGACCCGAGCATGGACCGTCTGCATCCCCGCGACCATAAGAAGGCCTTAAAAAACTGGCAATAACAATTTGGCCCCGTAGAACATGGAGGTGGGTGCATCCCAGAGATAGGATTCTCTTGTTTTACGCCCGGGTCATAACTCTCTTTCCCGCCCAACTTGGCTTTTGTGTCAAGGAAATATTGCATAGGAACGGTCGCAGAGTACCTGCCTCTGGAATAGACCCCTGCCCTTTGAAGCTTTTTTGGGGATCTCGACGCAGGCCTCAGGGGGGACTTTTTGGCTAAAAACCCGAAAGGTTTTTGAGGGGCCAAAAATCGGTTTGTCAGGAACGGAAAGTACTGGAAAATAAAAACGAGGGGGCCCGTAAATCCCGGGGGAATGGGACCTTAATGTTCACGAGGCCCTATAATTGGAGCATTGCAGTGCTAAGTGGGTTTTAGGGAGGGAAAAGGGAAATTTGGGGGGAAGTTTCTGGAGGGAAAAGGGATATTTCCAGAACCCAATTCGGTGCTGGGGAGAGTTTTAATGGCTCAAGGGGTTACTCTTTTTACTTTGGGAGACTAACACAGAAAAAATTTCTTGCCAAAAACAATCTTTTTCGAGAAGGTGATAAAAAGGGGGAGCACTGGCGTTCTTGCCAAACAGAAACCCAGTGACCTGGTGGCCAATGTGGTTTGTGCAGATGGGGCCTGCTCGGAGCCGGGACAAATCCCGTGAACAATTTGCCTATATTAAAAAAGAGTTATTGCTCCCAAATTTTAATTATACGGGTAGCGAGATAAACCCCTTTTTGGACAAAATAGATATACTGTCTTATCCCCTGAAGAGGGAGACCACTTTGCTGTTGATATATGGGGGGGAAAATGGGGGCTATAGGGGGATGCGACGCATAAGACGCGGACCTGATGGGTTTTCCAGTGGAAAGGACAAGCAGGACCAGAACAATGGAGCTGCAGACTGGAGAGGCTTTTGAAGGCTGCGGGGCGAGGGGGGTCCCTCCGCCTTCCTTTTTTGAAGCGGGGATCACAATAGTCCACAAACCGGGGAGACCCCCCGTAAATGCAGCTCATATAGGCCCTATTTTCTTAATTGGATGCCCCAAAAATACTGGCGAAAAATATTGGCATGAGACTAAATGGGGTGATTCAGTCATTTGTTTTACAGACAGTTGGTTCATGCCGGGAAAACTGCCGTTCAAACTTCGGCGACTATTTACCAATTCAAATAGCTCACACAAATGCGGGGAGTAGGGGGGTTTTGGCCCTTTGTAATGAAAGGGATTGACTCGGTGGGAGTGGAGGTTTGTGGTTTGTGCTACGGAATGGGGGCTTCTAATTTTATTAAATGGTACCTTGTTGTATCTCACCCACGCAAGAGTTAGAATAAAACGGGGTGTTGTCTCCCCGTTCCCCCCTTGGCAGGGGTCTAAACAAGGTGCCCCCCTCCGCTTGCTTTTTGCCCCCTTTTTGGAACCATTAAAACTCATGATTAAGGCAATACAAAATCCGGGGGGATCATGCGGGGCTTTAGAAAAAATTTCGCTATATGGAGATAGTTTATATAAACTGGGAGATCCCGGGGGATTTTGGAGTCTGTTAGAAACGGTGAAATATTGGTGGGGTATCTGGGTTTTCGGGGTAATGGGGGAAAAACTTTAATGTTTATGTAGATAACGTTGACCCCAAGTTGGTGACCCCCCCTTACCCTCCAGGTGGTCACTCAATTAAATACCTTTTTTAAATTTTTTTACAAAGATATCATAGATTTAGGGGTTAAACCCCCACCCCTGCTGAGACAAGTGGAGTCTAGATGAAAACTGGGGGGAGTTCCCCCCCCCCCCCCCCCCTTTTCCCTTTTAATTTGGGAAGGATAAAATAGTTAAAAAGGTATACTGCCCAAGATTTTTGTCTTTACCGGCGGCCCGAGGGCTTCCTAGATCCAATTTGTGGCGCTGGACAAATTATTTCTCTTTCCTCTGGGGCGGTACAACCCCCCCCTTGAAATTTGGGGGTACACTTAAGGCCCATTGACAGAGGTGGGGTGGCATTTCCGGACCCAATTTTTTATTATGTAGCGGTCCAAGCGCACATATCAAGGGTTTTCCCGGGGGATAAAAGATCCCTTTCCCTGGTGTGGAGCCACACTGTGGGCTCGCTGGAGGGGTGGCCCAATTTACCTTACAGAGAGGGAAAAAGTTCCGACCCAATGCACATCACGATGATCGGTGATATTGGTGTGGGGGGACCCTTATTACCTTACGCCATAGCGGGGAGGATATGTTTGGTCCCTGTTGTTCCCTTGTGGTGTAAACAAAAATTGCCAAGCTAATAGAACCCCCGGGGTTATGGATTTTGGCTACCCTGGGTTTAAATTCTAAGAGTGTAAGAAATGGTAACTTTCTGAAATTTGCAGAATTCAGTTGCAGTTTGACTTCCAAGGGGATCCTTTTTTGGTACTTCCAACTAGACACCGTGTGTGGCGCAGTTTGGGGTGGTGGGGTACACCTTGAGTAGGGTACTTGGAGGATTATGGGGGGTTACCTTAAAAACCCGTTTCTTCCCTCTATAAGGCCCTAATGGGATGTCAGATTTCCCCCTTTGCGATTTCCTTTGGGAGGGGGCAAAGGGAATTCCATTTACCGAGAAGCATTCCCCCAATTAAAAAAATCTGGCGCTTAACAGGTTTAATGTAAGGATCAACTAATTCAAAAAATGGTCCATAGAGTTTTAATTTTAATGGTTCGGTGTACCAAAAAAATTTTCTGCCCCCTTCAGCTTGTTCCCGATTGGTGCAGCAGGGAACATTGCTTAATGGTATTTTGGAATCCCGATTTTTTAAAACTATTGGCAGGAATTCATGTTTTTAAAACAGGGAACGGTTTCCAAGTGTTGCACTAAACAGTTCCTTTGGGAAAAGTGGAGGAATTGATCGAGTAAGGCAAAAGTACTTTGTTCTCCTTTTTCTTTTCTATGGAGGAAAAAATATTCTCTTGAACTGGAAACCAATAAAGATCCCCCCCCTTGGCAGTGGAAACAGTTAGTAAAACGGAACTCCCTCGATACAAGGTCACTATGGCAAAGGATTCCCCGAAGTTCCATCAGTCTGGAGTAATTTGGGTTGTAGCTCGACGGTGTGATTGTGAGGGTTTAGGGACCACGAGAGACCGGCAAGGTGAATGAGGGATGAGTTAAAGACGGTGTTGGTGGCAGGAAAAAGAGAAAAAGGGTATCTGGGAAAAATGTCCAGCCCCGACTATGCAATTTCTTTTCTTGCTTTCTAATATCTCTGATCATAGTTTCCGAAAAACTGGAATTACTATGTACTCTTTTAAGCCCAAAACGCCTGGGTCTACACTGATGAGGGGCAAAAACCCGAAACGCGTATGTAGATGAGAAATATTGGCTGACAATTTAATTTTCCTTTTGCTTTCAAAGATTCAGTGAATCAGAAGTAAATTAGGGTTTTTAAAACCTATAGAGGGGCAGTGAGCTTTCCCGCTCCCTTTCCCCTAAGTTGTGTATGCAGATGCTGAGTAGTGGGCCCAAAAGGCCAAAAAAAAAACACTACACACCTTAATGGTGCTCTCCCTAAGGGAGATGTTCCCCCCCTCATACCCCATCTTGCCCCCCACCATCAAACCCAAAATGCCCTTTTCTACACTGATGAGGGGCAAAAACCCCCAAGCGTTGTAGATAGCAAAATTGGTTGACAATTATTCCTTTTTGCTTCTCAAAGATTTAGTGAATCAGAAGTTAAATTTAGGAAATTTTTTTTTCAACCAAAAGAGGGCGCAGTGAGCCTTTCCAGCTCCCTTTCCCCTAATGCCTTGTGAATTGACTCTTCTGAAAAACTGTTTTAGAAATAATTTTTAAAAAGTTTTGCCCACTTGTCCTACCAAATTTTTTTTTGAGTTGCCCCTCTTCTGTTTTCTGTCGACGGAAAAAGTGAGAAAAGTTGTTTTTTTTTATGTTCGGGGGAAAAAACATAGATAAATTTTTAAAAAAAAAAAAATTTATCTTGGTCTCATTTTGACCACAAGGGCATGCCTAGATCCCTGTTCTTGTCCCGCCCTTTTCTTCAGCACACTGGTTTTTCGGACATTCTTATGAAATTTTCCTTTTTTAAAGGTTCCAAACCGAAATCGACAGCCCGCAGAACCCAATTTTATACAGTTTTTCAAAATTTTTGGTCTGAACCCCCTGAAAAGGCTAATCGCCATCCCCTTTGACCTCTGCAGCAATGGGAGGCAGCACTCATTCGTCCCATCTCTGAAAAATATACGACACCCTTTTCCCCCCCCTCAAATTTACCATGGTAGGCCCCATGTGAGTAGAAACCCGTCTTATTAAATTGCTGTATGGTCCTTTGGGCCCCCCATGCTGCAATTTTCCCGTTTTAGGGTTTTTGGCAACATTCTTATAGCCTTGGTCATCTTTATGTGGAGCAACAATTCTTTTTTTTTTCATTTCCCCAGGCAGTTCTTTGCCATGAGGTTTTCAATTTTGAAATTCCAGTGACCAGTATGAGAGAGTATGAAAAGCGATAACAAAAAATTTTTAAAAACAAACCCCTACCCCATTAACACCTGAGAATTTTTTTAAAAAAAACTGACCAGTTTACATTGGCGTGTGTTGAGGGTTTTTTTGAGGCCACCAAATTTTAAAACTTGATTCAACTGTATTAAATGACTACTTTCATTGTATCAAATGTTATATCTTCAGTGGGTTTTCTCATTTAAAAAATATAATTAAAAAATATTTACAAAAACAGTGAGGCCCTGGGAACCCACTTTTGTGGATACTCTAAAGTTAAACGCTCAGAAATTTCCTTTTAGTTGTAACATTCACTGATCGTAAAGGAACACATTATTGTAATGCTAGCACCAATTTAGAATTCCCTTATATAGATCTTTGCTATTCAGAAATTTCCCCTAAAAATGTATGGGTTTCTAAAAAAACCCTGTTGGGTGCAATTTAAAATAAAGGAATAGTGTTCTGATATTCTTCTTAAGCAATCTTTATATTATCATCTTTTTCCACCCATCAAATACAGAATGGAAGTAGATTAAGTACTGTTGTGAAGTCATTCTCTATATATTATACTGCTGATTCATAGACTAACCGTATCTTGAGCAAATGATTGAACACCATCCCAACAGTTTAATATGAAAGGTTTCTATTTGAACAAACCTAAAATATTTTGTCCCCAAGGGAACCCAAGGGTGTGTGCCCGGGGAAAAACCCAAAATGTAGATGATTTCGTTAAAACAGAAACAAACTAAACCAATTTAGAGTGTTGGGTATTAAAAATACGGAATGGGGTTTTAATTGCTGGAGTTTTATAGTAGAATAAATATCATTTTTATGCTAATCACTGTCTTGTGGTTGGCTAGTGTACTCCCTCTTATAATCCATATTTAATGTCTCTTTGCTGCCAGACTGTATTATTACTCATCTTTTTATGTATTCACACAAGATAATAAAAATCTCAAATGCTGCGTAGAACATAAATAAAAAATGAGCCACCGTTGCTAGACCCCATCCAGTGAACAGTATTCAAGTTGTGATATTAGTCTCATAATTTTTAACTACAAGGTTTGATAGAGTCTAACTGATAAAATTCACTCGTGCACATTACTGCAAATACATGCCAACCTGTAAGGGAATTGAATGTCTTAGCTTTACTGCCTGAATATTAAAAGTGAGAAACTGTACTAAGATCAGGTGTTGCATGTTCAAGCTATCAATATAAGAAGTTCTCTTCATGCACAAACATATTTAGGCATTAGTTAAAGCAGTATATCTGCACATGCTCAAGTTTAAACCTTAAAGAAAAGCAGCTAAAATACATAATTCCTATACTTCTATTTATTGTTTAATTTGCCTCTCAAAAAGCACAGACTCACCTTGTTAAAATGCAGGTGGTAGGGAGACTTTATTGCAAAATTTCCTGGGAACAAAAGATGTAATAGAGCTGTCCTCCAGCTAAAAGAAAACTGTTAGCTCCTGATATAGAATAAGCTACCTTGTCAATGCCCAATCCTTCAATTATAAGCAACAGGACCGAATGCAGGTTTTTGTAGAGTGGTTTCCAAATACTTAGAGTAAATTCATAAGTTGTAGTTTATTGTCTTAATTTCTGCATACATTTACCACCTCAGTAGTACAATGTATAATAATAACCAGGAGTGTTAATTTGAAAGCATTCATCTATGAGATGATAAATATACTCATAAAGTTACCAAATAACACTACTATACCAGTAGTAAATATCTCATCATACATATTAACAACATACTGTTACTAAACAATTCACACTATACCAAGACTAACATTACTAATTTTACTGCTACATAGGAACCCAATAATACTGCTAGAACATATCCATATGTTACTACCACACTACCACACGAAAGATAAATAATAGATACCACTATATAGTTGTATATAAGCCATGTAGTGGTAGAAACCAGCTGCATAGAGACGTTCTGCAGACTGTATACATGATTACAGTACAGTTACCTAAAGTATCTTAGAACTGGCATCTTCTCTGATTGTCTTTTTCGGTCTCTTTTCTTCTTCTTATGGCAACTATTACCAACCATTACTTGCTATGCAGAATTTGCCACACAGATGTTTTAGTCTCCTCTTTTTTTCATGTAAATGACAGGGGGACAGCCACTGCTACTTCTAGCCTTAATCTTAAGAACATTTTCTCTACTGATCTCTCTCCTTTAAAACACTGGTTCTGTTCACAATGTACTCAGACCAAACTATGTTCCTTATGGTTACAGAATACTAATGTCATTGTGCTGTAGCTGTTCAAGTGTTTTCTGTGCCTTCCAGCAGGACAAGAGTTAAGCACTTGACCTAAGCAGTCACAGCTGCCGTCCATCACCCTCCCTGGAGGAACAATTTAGCTCCTGTTTTGTTTCTGCCTGCTATCTGGATTCTGTCTGCTGGTCATTCGTTCCTGTATCGTGTCTGCTGGACATTCGCTCCTGTATTCAGTCTGAAAAGTCACAGAAGAAAATGATCAAAATAGGATCAGACAAAATGCATGTGTGGGAACTCAATGTTGGCAACACAATACCTTTGTTCTTGACCTCTTCAGATTTATTCTAGATCATTACTATTTTCTATTTGACACCTGGATCTTCCACCAGCTCATAGGTAAAGCTATGGGGAGCCCTTGTGCTCCCACATATGCAAATTTACTCTTGGGCTGGTGGGAGGAAACCTTGGTATACTGTGAGCAAAATTCCCATTGGTCATCTAGCATTTTGGAGGAGTTTGTTTGAGGAGTTTGTCAGGATGTTGAATATTGGCGAGATTGGTCTAAAATTTACGTTTGAAAGTAACAAGATCAAACTGTCATTTTTGATATTCAAATTGAGAGGGACAGATATGGGAATCTATACACTAAGACATATCAGTAACCAACACTGACTAACTCTTTTTTAAGATGGGAGAACCAACATCCAACCTTCCTAAAGAAAGGTATACCATAAGAACAGTTTCTCTGAATCAGGAGAAACTGTTCTCATGAACGGGATTTTCAGAATTAGTCACGTGAACTCAGCAATGAATACTTATCTAGAAGTTATCCTCCTTTAGTAATAAAAACGGCATTTGATTATGCCTTTCTACAGGACCAAAGTGGATTTCTAATTTCCAAAATGATGGAGTTACCAGATAAATGTACCATGAGAGGGATTGGAACATATGATAAGAGGGCATGGGAAATATGGGAGATCTTGCTCAGACACTGAAACATACTACACCTGAAACATAAGCAAAATATCCCTAACTTTGTGTGAGTAGTATAAGTGTGCCCCCTTATTGGGGTACAATTATGTAATTCTGGGCTTTTTTGGCTACAATACTGACTTAAGATTCATACAAGATAAGTAATGCAGTGTATGTACACAGTGACCCTACTTTCTATGTACTGTATATACTCGAGTATAAGACGAGTTTTTCAGCACAAAAAATGTGCTGAAAAATGCGACCTCGGCTTATACTCGAGTCACTGTCGGCACTCGGGCGCTGCGATGGCCTGAGTGCCGACAGGGATGCTTCAGTTATATGCGGCTCCTCAGGGAGCGCATATAACTGAAGGCCGAGTAGCTGACAGCGTCCGGGCACTGCGGTGGCCCAGACGCTGTCAGCGATCTCTTCCCCTGCATGCGACTCCTCCGGAGCGCATGCAGGAGAAGAGATATCACTGCGGTGAAGAGAGCGAGTTTCTGGCACAGGCAGCGTGTTTCATCACGCTGCGTGCGCGGCCTGATGACATCACCCGCCTGTGCCGGGAAGACCGAAGAGAGCGTGCGGGAGGCCGGACAGCGAGGAGGCATAGCGGCGAGGTAGACGGAGCAGCAGGGAGCCAGGTAAGTGTTTTTTTTTGTTTTAAAACCTATACCTATACCTGCCTATAGCCTGCCCATACCTGCTAGGGGGACCTATAGCCTGCCCATACCTGCCTATAGACTGCCCATACCTGCCTATAGCCTTCCTATACCTGCTAGGGGGACCTATAGCCTGCCTATACCTGCCCATACCTGCCTATAGCCTGCCCATACCTGCCTATAGCCTGCCCATACCTGCCTATAGCCTGCCTACACCTGCTAGGGGGACCTATACCTGCCTATAACCTGCCTAGGGGGACCTATACCTGCCTATAACCTGCCTATGGGGGGCAATTACCTGCCTATAGCCTGCCTAGGGGACATATAGCTGCCTATCCCAGCCTATGGGGGACATTAAACTGCCTATACATGCCTATAACCTGCCTATGGAGGACATAAACTGCCTATACCTGCCTATATCTGCCTATGGGGGACATTAAACTGCCTATACCTGCCTATGGGGGACATTAAACTGCCTATGGGGGACATTAAACTGCCTATATCTGCCTATGGGGGACATTAAACTGCCTATGTAATTTTATTGGTATCTGTTTTTATTTTTAAAATTCACCAGTAGCCGCTGCGTTTTCCACCCTAGGCTTATACTCGAGTCAGTAAGCTTTCCCGGTTTTTGTGGCAAAAGTAGGTGCCTCGGCTTATACTCGGGTCGGCTTATACTCAAGTATATACGGTAGATTAATACTATATGCTATATTAAAGTTGAACAAAAGGATTTGGACCTTCAGCTGATAATAAAGATTGATTATATCAATAATTTCAATGAGTAGTGCAATTTCTGTCTGCACTCTAGAGAACTGCTAATGTAAAACCAGTATTAGTTTATTTGTTTTCAAATAATGTCCTGGAAAACAGGCATTTTGGGCTTTCTAACCACTGTTTTACTCATTCGGTCTTCGTCATGTGTATGTCTTTCGGTATATTCCACATTTGCTGGGAACTGACTTGACATTGACTTATTTTTTTTATCTCAATCACGATTGGTAAAATGAATTATGCTAAAAGGCAATTAAAAGATCACTGTTATCCAGGTAACACAAAATCCAGTGGTCTCTTAAATATAACACAGGTGACTGTTAAGTTTAGTTTTCTTTAATAATTTTGAACCTTTTAGCGTTTTATATATGTTGCATAATTCTTATTTTGTTATTTACTGTTCTGTTATCAGTGTTTTGTAGAATACAATTACTTCTAAAAAAAACATAATTGGGCTTAAAGCTCTTAATTAAAATGTAGTTAGAAAGTATGTTTAATTAGATTAATTATTTTATTAATTTATTTTCTTGTGTTAACTTTTCATGTTTTTTTTGTACATTTTTCTGCATTTTTGCATTAAATGTAAAAGTTCTATTGAAAGTAACAAAGTGAACAGGCTATATGATAGAAGTAAACAGAACCTGATAGTGTCTAATTGAGAATAAAAGGAACTTTTATCTATTGTCTCTGAGGCCCGAAATGTTAGTTGTAGTGGTCTCCCTTTTACAGAGTGACCCTCAAGAATGGGCCCTCAAGCTTCCCCCCACATCTCCAGAGTGGAATTCTCTGGACCTATTTTTCTGTCCCTTTGGCTCTTCTATGCATCTCTGATGGAAACTCAGCTCTTGACCATACATCAAGGAAAAAAATCGGCTGAGGAGTATTGCACTGAGTTTCAAAAGTGGTGTGTAACTGCTGGATGGTGTGAGCCAGCGTTAAAGGCTTTGTTCAAACAGGGCAGGTAAGTAGGGTCGGGCAGACAGGTAGGCAGGGACAGATTTGGGAGGACTAGTGTCAGGTTTCACAGTCTGTCTTCCCTTTTCTGTTTATTTGCTCTGGGGATTCCTAACATCTATACTGTCAGATAATTCATTTTGTCCTAGTGACCCTTTTCGTTTCCAAAAGAGTTGGCTCTTTAAGGTTTCCTATCACAGCAGCAGTGGTACAATGATTTCATACACCTTACAATCCACTTGGCTAAAAGTTACTTGAATGTGTACTGGCAGTAATTTCCATTTACAGAATAGAAGGCTTGTTTTGCTCAAGTTATGTTAAATTTGTTTCACTATGTTTATAACCATTTATGAAGTTGTTGTGGATGAGATTTTCTGTGAAGGAGAATTCATAGATGTGTTCAGAGGCTCTATATGACATGATTTGGGCTTCTGGCATGCAAAGCATTACTTTTGACTATAAAAAGCTGATTGAAATCTGATTATAAAACATGCAGTAGGCTGCTAATAAAAATAAAAAATGGTATAGCCCACATTCATGTCCATACTATGGCTGCTATGGAGTAACTGAATGGACAAAGATATATGCAGTTAGCAACAGGGTTACATGACATCTATGGGACAACTGAATAGGAATAATGGTGGAAGAATTATTATAATTATGGTTATTCCAACATTGTCACAGTGTGTATTTACTTGTATCTGTAAGGATTATGCTTTGCTTACTTCATAAGCCCTGCTATGTTTTGCATTCAGTGCCTGAGTTTCTTTTGTTCATCCCGGGTCATTGCACTGTGCTTCAGTTCCACGTATGCTGCTCCAGGGCCCAGTGCCACATCTGCTGATCCAGGGCCCAGTGCCATCTCTGCTGATTCAGGGCCTAATGCCATGTCTGCTGATCCAGAACCCAGTGCCACGTCTGCTGATTTGGGGTCTGCTGCTCCTGGCAACATGTCTCCTATTCTGGAGTCCACTTTTCCTGTTGAGGGTACAGAGGCCCCTCATAAAAGGGGTGTACTGTAAGGATTGTGCTTTGCTTACTTCATGCCTTTGACCCTGGGGACTGTTCAATGTTTTCTGTACCTTCTAGCATGGCAATAGTTAACCTGCCCTTCCATTCCTTGGGGGAACTTTTTAGCCCTACTATGTGTTGCACTCAGTGCCTGGATTTATTTTGTGCATCCTGGGTCACTGCACTGTGATTTAAGCCATCTGTGTTTCTAGTTCCTGTACTCCTGCTAACCCAAGTCCTATCTATGTTTCCTGCCTGGTCCGGACTCATACATGTCTTCTACGTCAAATCCTTCTGGTACCTGTAATCCAAGTTTCCTTTTGTCTCTGTTTAACTAGTGTCCTGCTCCTAGACTGCCACTGTACCTGCTTACCCATTGGACTGTTGCCCCTCACATCCCTAACTGCAGTTACAGAGCACTGACAACCACGTCCCCAAGGACCCACTCCCCTATAGAGATGTTTTCATGGACTGTCTGCATTTTCCTGTGAGTGTCATCTTTGCTTAAATAAAGTCCTTTGAAAATGTTACTGTATCTTTCCTGTCTCTCTAGGTTATGTTATGTTGGTAATAAAGGTAAGTGTAAAAAGAAGTTCTACTCCTCAACCAACAGTTACATACCTGAACAGTGTTACTTAAATACCAGGGGTCACATGACTGTTTTGTCCATACAGTCATGTATAGCCATTACTATTGACTTTAATGTGTTCTGTACCTTTTTGTTTTCTCCTAGATAGGGGCATACTGCATTTGTATAAAATATGTTCAGGTGCAGAATTTTTAATACCCGTATATAACAAAATTGATTGCTTTCATGTTATATTGATAATAAATAGAAATATTACAGAAACATTAAAAGGTGGACAACTGTTTTAAGTCAATAACATCAGCCACCCATATGGAAAACTCTGTCCATTTCTAGTTAGATTAGTTAATGGCTTAAGTAATTTAAAATATTCATTGATAAACTTTTTTTAATACCTCATAAAGGATGACCACAAGCGGTTAGAGACTTATATACTTCTCCTATTGTCTCCAACAATGCACAAGAAAAATTCAAAAGAAAAAAAACCTCGAAAAAATTGTATTTTAAGACTTAACCTTTAATAAATTATTTAAAAATAGGGAATTAAAGGAAAAACAGTGTCATAACAACCAAAACAACCACCAAAAAATAGGTAAAAACCTAGGGTTAAGAAGGGTTAATAAAGGGACAAGGACAAGAAAAGGGCAAAGAATAGCTATAAATCCCTACTTGTCCTAAAAGACCCTAGTGACCTAATTCAGGGGTATCGTCCCGAAAAGGAACGTTCCTGTCTGGAACCTTACCCTAATACACACTAACCAGAGAGTCCTGTTCAGGAGGGTTAAGATGTAGACCAACTATCCTATCCCAATGCACACCTGTCTATAGGTATACTATTCAAAAGATGTATAGATCATTTGTCCTGCCCCACTTAAATATAGGGGAAATTATATGTATAGGATAATATGTATGTATAATTTCCCCTATATTTAAGTGGGGCAGGACAAATGATCTATACATCTTTTGAATAGTATACCTAAAGACAGGTGTGCATTGGAAGAGAATAGTTGGTCTACATCTTAACCCTCCTGAACAGGACTCTCTGTCTAACTAGGCTTAGTGTGTATTAGGGTAAGGTTCCGGACAGGAACGTCCCTTTCGGGACGATACCCCTGTATTAGGTCACTAGGGTCTTTTAGGACAAGTAGGGATTTATAGCTTATCTTTGCCCTTTTCTTGTTCTTGTCCCTTTATTAACCCTTCTTAACCCTAGGATTTTACCTATTTTTTGGTGGTTGTTTTGGTTGTTATGACATTTTTTTCCTTTGATTCCCTATTTTTAAACAATTTATTAAAGGTTAAGTCTTAAAATACACATTTTTTGATTTTTTTTTCTTTTTAATACTTCATAAACACTAAAATCTTCATGCAAACCATTAAGGTTTGGGGGTTGTAACTGTTCATGAAGAATCACAACAAGCCCCAGAATGGCAGGCATATGGTTAGTCAAGCAATCAAGTGGTCAACTACAGCTACTGAAACAAAAAAAGACAAAAGTGGGGTCAGGTACAAAGCCAAGATCAATATTTAGCAGTAGAACAACATATGTGATCACAGAAGGAAACATATGCAGAACAAAAACAGCCTAAATGAACAACTGGCACAAACACATACACCTGAGAGATTAAAAGAAGGACTGTTTTTTTCAGGTGACTTTTCAGGATAATCTGCCATTTGTCTGTACAATCAGAATAGCAGTATTTTTAGCCATAGTATAAAATGTATACGACATTTTAACCAGTTTTCCCCTCTGTAAGCTCCATCTCTAATTGTAAGTTATTCCTGAGGATGGAGACTAAAGGCGACATGTATGAACTTTGCGCTGACTCGCCAGTTCTACCTCTGTTTTTAGTGTATGATCCGACAGTATGTATGAAAGTGTCTCAGTACTTTATAAACATGTCCTGCCAAAAGTTGTCTCAGCCATGGCACTTTGCAACTGGTATGGATTGGTATGACAGTTTCACGCCAATCTTTGGTCCATTTTTTGTGCATCGTACATTTCTGGCGCAACACCCCCTCCCCCGCATAATCAGCAAATTCAAAAGTGTCTTGTCTGTCGTACAATGCGTCAAGTTTTCACGACATTTTGTTTGGGTCAAAGCATGCCCCAAAAAAATAACGCTGTTACCCTGATATGATCTTTCCCATACACCATGGTAAAGGAAATAGAAGATCCTGCTCACCTTTATCTGTATACACAACATCAGGAGCAGCAGAATAAAGGACATTATAGCGAAGCACTGAGTAGTGTAACTTGTAAATTATGCAGCCATGTTTGTACTATTGATTTACAATATGCAAAGTTTGTTGAAAGATAAGTGTCAAATTCATAGACAAATGTGCATATTGTACACACATTGACCAGCATCTTCACCAGTGTCACCAGAAACTGTATTGTGGCAGCGGCTGTATTACAGTGACAGAGAGGTAACTCATACTTGCAAACTATTAAAAATTGCCTTTAGAAATAATCATTCACCAAAGGTTTTTTTTTTCTTACTAGTCATGCCCATTTTACACATGACGTAAACAGGTGCAATTTCATATCCATCAATAAAGTTTCTCACATAAAAGTGCATAAAATTAAATATGTTTTTATGTCACAATACTCTAAAAAAACACTTTTTTTTCTGTCAATGTATCTGCAGAATAAATTGACAATTAATTTTTTCTTCATTTCTAGTTGCATAGGAGTTTTTGATCACTTTTTCCGCTTTGTTGTACGGTTGCATGAACAAAAAATTATGCGTGATTTTTAAAAAAATTTTCTTGCAGCATGCACATCAATATATCACAATAATTTTATAGAATGAATAATTTACGAATGCGTCAACACCTATATGTACTCTTTTTATATCTTTATTTAGTTATTTATTTTTGCAAAAGATTGTTTTTTTTAATTGGGTAAATGGATTGTGAGTTTTTTCTGTTAAAACATTTATATTTTCTATTTTTTTTTTACTTTATGGGACTACACTATCAATCACTTGATCCCTTTTATAATACAAATAAACTGAAACAATCAGAAGAAACAAATATCAATAAAACAATAATTTTTATTCAAACAAAAAATAAATATAGAAACAATATAACAATGTCTTAAAACTACAGAAAATGGGGAAGAAACTGTATCATAAGGGCAATATATTCAATACAAAAATAGTGATATAAATCCATACTAACATGATCCAAATATATGTAGAAAAAAAATCAATCAAAAAGTGTAATAATATATACAGATATAAAATATACTGCACATATTAGGTAAACATATAGGGAACATATATAAAGTGCACATGCAATAAATAGTAAATCCCTAATAATCAATCATTAAAATTTCATAGTGAAGTATATGTGGATCAGGATATTATGCCCGTCCACAGTAGGAACCAGAAGACCTTCGCCGCCGGCTCCCGGTGGATGAGCGAGATACAAAAAATGGAAAAAAGCGCAATGTGATCCTGTATAACTAAATGCAGAAAAATAAGTGCAGAATATGCTCACCTGATGGAGCTGTACGTGTTAACGGTACAGCTCGCTATAACGTATTAGAATATTATGTGGTGAGCATATTTAGCAGCTCCGGCACATTCCCGCCAGTGGACCACGAGGGACGCTGAAAGGTAATGAAGAGAAAGGGATTGCTGTGTCCTAGGTAGGATGCAGTTATCCAGGGATGATCCGCTAGAGCGCTTGTGAAGAAAGAATGATCCGTTTATATTATTAATAGATGGATTTATTTATATGTCCATGACACGCTTCTGAGGATAACAATCCTGCTTCCTCAGATGGACTATGGAGCTCACAACAGAAGTTTAAATACATCTCATTGAATCACATTGAGGCTCTGTGCTGAGCGGGAATTTCATTCACAGGTTTGTTTTGTAAACACCCGTACTCTGGAACATGCTACCACGTACCATCAGGCACAATCCCAGCCTTCGCAGTTTTAAGAGTGTCCTGAAAATACATCTTCTTAGGTAGGCCTACCAAAACCACTAATTGCTAACCCATACCTTCTATCACACACATTTCTGTCACTCCCTACACTAAGGCACTCACAGGCACTTATCTGTATATAGATGTACAGTCATGGTGGCAGGTTCACCAAATTTTTATGTAAACCACCCCATATTTATGAAACAAGGCTGGACCATTGTAAAGTTAGCACTTCTCCCCCCGTTGCCTCCCCCATACACCCTCATAGATTGTAAGCTCTTGTGAGCAGCGCCCTCACACCTTGTGTCTCATCTATAAGTAGCTCTCACTGTGTAATGTCTGTCTTTTATCTGTAATTATACCCTCTACATTGTAAAGTGCTGCGGAATTTGCTGGCGCTATATAAATAAAGATTATTATTATTATTATTATTATTATTGTCTCAAAATAAGTTACTATTTTGTATGTAAACAAAGAGCAGAATGTCATTCACAATTTTGTATGTAAACAGAAGCACATTTATTTACTGCCTAGCGCCCTACAACTATAAATCCTATGTTAAACACTAAATATACTAAACTTTATTAGAAGCCACTTGGATAAAAAATCTTAATATTTAAATGTAAAAACTTGATCAACCCTATGAATATAATATAAAATATAATATAAAAAAAACGTTAAATATATAAAAAATCATAAAAAGAATAAATATTGCAAAATATGGGGAATTTATTCAATTTTTTCTTGCAATATTATATAATGGCCCCTTAAATTCTTTTTGGCCAGGGGGTTTCAAGGTATCAATTTTTTACATTCAAAATTTTTTCCTTTTAAATTATTTTAAAGGGGTTTTAGCTCAAATCAAGAAAATCTGGATAAAAATTAATTAAATTTTTGTTGGACCGTAAAATTTTCTTCAGAAACTTTTATGGAACCTCCATGAAGTGTCTCGGAAGGTTTAAAACAACACTTCCCATGCCCTTCTGAATTAAAACAAATATTGTTTTCCCCCCGAGACAACTTCATGGGGGGTTTTTCCCACATTTTTGGATGCCAAAAAGGGACAATTGAAAACAAATATGAGGGAAAAGCTGTACAACATGTCAAAAAAAAAAAATTTCCCTTAAATTTTAAAAAAATTTCCCCTTTTGGGAAAAGGTTTTAAAAAAAGAATTGCCTACCCCCTATCATGTTCAACATTTACAATTTGGATGTTTGACACTTACATGAACCCTTTTTAACATTAGTCTACGGGTTTTTCTTAGAGGGACAAATTAAAATTAAACCCTTAAGGGTTTTTTTAAAATTTTGATGGGGCCCAAAAAAATTTTTTTTTTTAAACCCCTTCCCTGCCCTTGGAGTATGCTAGTCCAGGTTTTTGGGGGGTTTCACGCCCCTGGACGAAATTTTTTTCCCGGTTCCTGATGATCGGGGCAAAACCTAAAGCAAATTTGGGCGCGTTTGGGCGGGGGGGGGTCAGTGTATTTTTACAGCTGACATCCCGCAAAGCGTCGGCCCCGACCCGGGATAAACCCCAGGGGGGGGGGGGGTTAACCCCTTTAAATTTATTGGGGCCCCATCGGGCCCCGGCAATAACAAGGGAAGATGCGGGAAAGAGTTTCGTCCTCCTGCGTCTCTGTCACGGCAGCAAGGCACGGGATCGCATTCGTTGCAGCTCCTCCTTTTTGACAGACCCCGGGAGGCACTTTTTGTTTTCGGGGGGTTGTCTGTGATGTCACGATGCCCCCTTTGCCCTGTGGGCAGGGGCCCGGGCATCGGGGACGGACGTTGTATTAGGGAACCAGTGCATGCAACAACGTTGCATTGATTTTATTGAATGAGAGATCTAAAGATCTCTCATTTTGAATCCCCTATGGGGAAAAGTAAAAAAAGAAAAGTGGGAAAAAATAAAAAAAAAAAAATAAACAAAGTGAAAAACATTAAAACATTAAAAAACGAAAAAAAAAATAAAAACACGTACATCGCCCCTTTTCTCCTTCACAAACTCCAATCGCCCCAAAAAAGATCAAAAAATTTTAAAAAGTAAAACCCCCTAATTTTTGGTTTGCCGCGTGTTTTAAACGACCCGCCCATAAATTTGTCAAAAGGTTTAAATTTAAACCCGTAAGGGGGGAACGCCGTAAAAAAACAACAAAAAAAAAAACAATAAACAGAATTAAATTTTTTGTTTATTTTTGCAGCACATAAATTAAAAAAAATGATCAAAAAAACTTTTAAACGGCCCGGGGGTTTGTACCAATTTAAAAAATTAGCCTTCCCGCTAAAAAAAGTCCAACCCAAACTCTGTATACGAAAAAAAAAAAAAGTTAAGGGTTCCAAAAGACAGCGATGCATAAATATTCTTTTACACACTAAAAAAAACTTTTTTTTTTTTTTTAAAGTGCTTCAACATAAAAAAAAAATATATCACTTGGGTATCGCCAAATCGTTTTCGACCAAAAGAGTAAAACTAACTTTTTATGGGTACTGCACAGGAGCGTGTTAAAAATAAAAAAAAAAAACACAAATAGGATTGGGAGTTTTTTTTCCAAATTTTGCCTTCCAAAAAACCCATTTTTTTCTGATCAAAAAGTCTTGTCCCCCAAAAATTATACCCAAAAAAAATGTCCAAAATCTTCCCCCAAAAAAAACAAGGGCCCAAAATAAGCTCCATACACCCGAAAAATAAAAAAAGTTTTTGGCCCCTCGTAAAGGCAATGCAAAAAAAGGGGTTTTCCCGTTTTAATAAAAATGTTTTTATTGTATTAAAAACAGTTTAAAAAAAAAAAAAAAAATATACAAAAATTGGGTTTTTGCTGTAATCATAACGCCCTTGAATAAAGCTAGCATTTTCATTTTCTAACGCAGAGTGAAACCCCTATAAAAATAAAAAAAAAAAAAAGAATTAAAATAAACTTAAAAGGAAATTTCTTTTAATTTTTTTCAAAATGCCCCACAAAAACCTTTAAAAAAAAGTGAAAAAAAGTGTTGTATGCAACCCAAAAATGGGACCAAAAAAAGCATCAACCACCCCCCAAAAAACCAAAGGCCCCACACAGCTCTGACCAAACATAAATAAAAAGTTTTTGACTGTCAGAATAGGACAAAAAAAAACCCCAATTTTTTAATTGACCTTTTTTCTAAAGTGTAAAAAATAAAAAAAACATTTAAAAAAAAAATAAAAAATTTTTACCCTTGGGAATTGTTCCGAACCCCATTGTTAAAAATTTATCCCCTTTATTTACAGTTTCCAAAGGGGGAAAGCTGTAAAAATTAAAACCCAAAAAAACAAAGGGGGAACTGCGTTCCCCCCCCCCCACCATTTTTCATGGCCAAAGCTAAAAAAAACGATGGAACAACCAATGCACCCAAAAAAGCACAAACCCCCTAGATGGATCCCTGAGGGGGTTTTTGAAATTAAAAATGGGGGCGACTTTGGGAAGGGTTTTACTGTTTTGGCACTTTTGGGGGGTTTTCAAAAAGTGACATGGCCCCAAATTTTGCGTTTTCCAAAAAACCCAAAAAACCTCCCTCCCTTGGGACCCCCCTTCCATGGGGCCCCAAAAACAAACAAGTTTACACCCACCTGTAGGGTATTGGGAATTGGAAGAAATTGCTTAACAAAAATTATTTGGGGTTCTTTTTTTCCGGGGAAATTTCCCTTTTTAAATGTGAAAAATTTTAAACCCAAAAATTTCAGATTATTGGGAAAAAATTTTTTTTTTAATTTTTTACTGCCCCAAAGCTTTAAAATAAAATTGGAATTCCCCCTGTGGTTTTTGATATACTCACTACAAAAACCTGTATATATACCCTTTTAAAAATGGGGGTTTTAGGGTTCCTATATGGGGGCTTTTTAAGGGGGGTTTTTTTAAGTTTTTTTCCAAACCCTTGGGCCTCTTTAAAACTGGAAAAGCGCCCCAAAAAAATTGGGGTTGAAAATGAGAACCCCAGAGTCCAGTAGGTGGGGCCCCCATTCTGGGGGTTTAAAGGGTGAGCCAAATAATCACTAGGGCCACATTGGAATATCTCTAAAAACGGCAGACCCGGGGGGAAATTTATATTCAATTGGGATTTTCCTAGTCACTTTTTCCGTTTTTTCCGGGGAATAATGGGGTAAATTTTTTGGGGAAAAACTGCAAAAAAAGTGAAAATTTTTAAATTTTTTTACCTCCACTTTGCTTTTAAATTTCCCCGTGAAATAACCCAAAGGGTTTAAAAACTTCTTAAACACTTTTTAAATTTCCCTTAAGGGGCCAAATTCTTAGAAGGGTCATGAAAGGGGGTTTTCTAACATACAGGGGGGCCCCAAAAAACCCCTCAGAACTGGACTGGTCCCAAAAAAAATTATATTTTCAAAATTTTTTTGAAAATTTTTAAAAATTTCAAATTAAAATTTTTAAGCCCCTAATTTACCCTAAAAAAAAAAATTTAAAAAAAATTATGCCAAAAAATACAGTAGACAATGGTAGATGCTAGTTATAAAAATAATTTTTTTGGGAAATAAAATTTTCTTTCTTGCACGCAGAAAATTTTTAAAATTTCAAAATCACAGTTTTTTTTCCCTTTTTTAAAAAAATTTTGATATTTTTCACGAAACAAAAAGGCTTTATGGATAAAATTTTCTTACTAAATTAAAGCCCCAAAAGGGGTCATGAGGGAAAAAAATCTGAAACACATGGTAGGTAAAAGTGTTTAAAAAATTTTTTCAAATAAAGTGGCCCCAAAGTCAATTTTTTAAAAATAGGGCTAGGTCAGGAAAAGGGCCAAAAAATGGTGGGTCCCCTTTTGGTTAAGGTTTTTTGGGCCCCTTTTATAGTTTCATTTTGGGGGGCTTGGGGGGGCAATTCTTTTAGCAAAAAGGGGCTTTGTTTTAAGATATTCCAAAGTTTTGGGAAAAAAATTTTTTTATTCCCCTAAAATTGAGAACTATTTGAAATTTTCAAAAACACCTCAAAAATTTTTTTCCCTTCCTTTTTTATTTAATATTTGTGGTGCTAAAAGCTGAGCTTGTGTTTGTACCATAGCTTTTTTGAGTGCTCCTGCAAGGAGACTGCTGGGGTATACATTTTTCTTCTAAAAAGTCTGCTTGTAAATTAAAAACTTGTTCATTGGTACAGTTCTTTTTGACTCTACGGAACTGACCGTATGGAATGTTTCTTATCCATTTCTTTTGATGGTTAGAATTAAAAGATAAAAAATTATTAGAATCCGTGGCTTTAAATTGCGTTTTAGATGCCACTCTACCATTCTCAATGTTTAGATTCAAATCTAAAAATACAATCTATTGAGGATCATGAGTTGCAGTAAAATTAATGCCCCAGCTGTTGCTGTTTAAATATAATACAAATTCATTAAAAATAGTTGTGGAGCCATCCCATATAAAAATAAGATCATCTATATAACGTCGGTAGTACTTAATATTATTAAAAAGGGACTGTTAGTATTACTGATAAAAATAGCCTAGAAGGCGCCCATAAACAGGTTGGCAAATGATGGGGCAACTCTTGTCCCCATCGCTGTGCCAACCTGTTTGTGGTAATGGGCGTCTCCGTAGCTGAAATAATTATTTTTTAAAATCATCTCAAGGCCTTTGTCACGGTTCATGCCGCGGTCCCTGCCTTGGACCGTCGGCCTGTCTGTGTCTGCCATGTCTCTGCTCGGGCTCCCTGTGCAGGGGTCCCGGCAGCCTGTGTTCTGCTATGTACTTGCCTGTCCTGTCCAGTCTTGTTGTTTCCTGGGTCCTGTCAGTGCACTGTGCCTCCAAGGGTGTGCGCGCGGCAGCTTCCTGCCTATTTATTAGTTTCCTGTTCTGTGCACCTTCCTCTTCACCTCTGACCTCTTGCCCTTACTCTGTGTCAGTTCATTGCAGTCTGTTGCAGTCTCTTGCTGTGTCCAGCTGCTTTCCATCTTGAGCTCCTGCCAGCATCTCAGGTCTGCTGTTGGAGATGTTAACCCCTGAGCTGCTGGTCCAGTTGCTGCTTCCCATCTGAGCTTCTGGCCATCTGTCTGTTGTCTCCTGTGTCTGCTGTATCCTGTCGTGTTCCTGTCGTGTATGTGCTCTCCTGTTCCTGATGTATCCTGCCGTGTTCCCTGGTCTGTACCTGCTGTGTTACCCGTCCAGTTCCTGCCGTATCCTGTGGTGCTATGTGTACGTTTATCCCTCCTGTATCCTGCTGCACATGTTCCTGTGTTCCTGTATACCACCACCTGGATTCCTGTCCTGCACCTCGGCTGTCACCGCAGGTAGCCACATCAGGGGTAGCGACCTGGGGGTCCCGCAGCCAAGTCCATCCTGCTTTGTGGTTTGCTCTGGTGAAGACCAGGGACCCCTTAGACTCCACTCCCTGGTGTGGTCCTCCAGCTACCACCTCGCCTGTGGTGATCACAGTGGATCCACACCCGGATGTCAGCGGTCGGCGCTTCGGCATACGTCTGTCAGCGCCGCACTCATTACAGTATGAACTGACCATGAATTCCGCCGGGGTGACCCTGCCCTTGTCTAGAGCGTCTGCACCCGTTGCCTAGCTCATGGTTCGCCCAGAGCATCTGCACCCGTTGCCTGGCTCATGGTTCGCCCAGAGCGTCTGCACCCGTTGCCTGGCTCATGGTTCTCCCAAGCACTGCAACCTCGTTGCCTGGCTCATGTTTCGACCCAGACGATCTGTCACCCATTGCCTTGATCTCATGGTTCGCCCAAGCGAGCTGTCGGTTCTGTCCTGGCTATTGTACGCCCAAAGTGGTCAGTAATTTCCCTGTCCAGCTGGGTCAATGGTACTGCCAGAGTGTCAGTATCGCCTGTCCGCTAGTGTCTCATGGTAGCCTACAAGTGTCAGTAACCCTGTCCGCTGGCTCAATGGTAACGTCCGAGTGTACCAGTATCCCTGTCCGCTGCTCAGAGGTACGCACATGAGTGTCAGAAATAATCCCTGTCCGCTGCTCAATGTAACGCCAGAGTGTCATTAAATACGCCTGTGAGCATGCACAATGGTCACACACCAAGTCAGTGTCAGTATAATCCTGTGGCTGCTGGTCATTGATAGATAACGCCAGAGTGTGTGCACACGTTGCCTGGCTCATATTTCGCCCACAAGCGTTGCACACCGTTGCCTGGCTCATGGGTTCCGCCCAAGTTGTTACACCTTGCCTGCTCATGGTTCGCCAAGCGTCCTGCACCCGTTGGCCTTGGCTCCATGGTCTCGCCAGAGCGTCTGCACCCGTTGCCTGGCTATGGTTCTGCCCAGATGCGTCTGCACCCGTCGTTGCCTGGTCCTTCATGGATTGCCCAGGGTCACTGCAGCCGTTGCCTGCTATGGTTTCAGCCAGAGTATCTGCACCCGCTTGCCTGCTCATGGTTCGCCCAGAAGCGTCTGCACCCATTGTCTGGCTCATGATGTTGCACCGAGGCAGCGTTTCCAACTCTGCACACCAGTCTGCTGCTCATGGTTCGCCCTGAGCGTCTGCATGCCCCATTGCCTGGCTCATGGTTCGCCCAGGCGTTATCTGTCGGTCCGTCTGGCTATGGTCCGTTCCAAAGTGTCAGTACTCCTGTCCCTGGTCATGGTACGCGCCAGAGTGTCATATCCCTGTCCGCTGCCGTCATGGGTATGCCCACAGTGTCAGTATCCCTTGTCCGCTGGCTCATGTACACTCAAGTGTCGTATCCCCTGTCCGCTGGCCTCATCGGTACGCCCAGCAGTGTACCTATCCCTGTCGGTAGCGACTGGTACGCCCAGAGTGTCCAGTATTCCTGTCTGCTGGCTGCATCTTAACGCCCAGGTGTCAGTATCCCGGTCCGGCTGGCCTCCCACCACCCCCTGCGATACGCCAGACGCGATGCACCGCGTTCGCTGCTCCATGGTTCGCACCAAGCGTCTGCACCCGTTGCACTGGCTCATGTTTCGCCCAGAGCGTCTGCACCCTTGCTGCCATGGTTTGCCCAGAGCGTCTGCACCCGTTGCCTGGCTCATGGTTGGCCCAGAGCGTCTGCACCCATTGCCTGGCTCATGGTTCGCCCAGAGCGTCTGCACCCGTTGCCTGGCTCATGGTTCGCCCAGAGCGTCTGCACCCGTTGCCTGGCTCATGGTTCGCCCAGAGCGTCTGCACCCATTGCCTGGCTCATGGTTCGCCCAGAGCGTCTGTCGGTCTGCTGGCTCATGGTACGCCCAAAGTGTCAGTATCCCTGTCCGCTGGGTCATGGTACGCCCAGAGTGTCAGTATCCCTGTCCGCTGGCTCATGGTATGCCCACAGTGTCAGTATCCCTGTCCGCTGGCTCATGGTACACTCAGAGTGTCAGTATCCCTGTCCGCTGGCTCATGGTACGCCCAGAGTGTCAGTATCCCTGTCCGCTGGCTCATCTTACGCCCAGAGTGTCATTATCCCGTCCGCTGGCTCAGGATACGCCCAGAGCTGTCTGCACCCGTTGCTGGATCATGGTTCGCCCAAAGTGTCGTTGGCCCCGTTGCCTGGCTCACGGCTCGCCCACAGCGTCTACACCCCGTGCCTGGATGATGGATCGCCTAGAGCTTCTTCCCCCGTGGACTGGCTCATGGTTCGCCCATAGCGTCTGCACCCATTGCCTGGCTCATGGTTCGCCCATAGCGTCTGCACCCGTTGCCTGGCTCATGGTTCGCCCCGAGAGTCTGCACCCGTTGCCTGGCTCAAGGTTCGCCCAGAGCGTCTGCACCCGTTGCCTGGCTCATGGTTCGACCCAGAGCTCTGCACCCGTTGCCTGGCTCATGGTTCACCCAGAGAGTCTGCACCCGTTGCCTGGCTCATGGTTCGCCCAGAGCGTCTGCACCCATTGCCTGGCTCATGGTTCGCCCAGACGTTGTCGGTCGCTGGCCAGACGCCAAAAGTTCGTATCCCTGTCCGCTGTCATGGTTACGCCCAGAGTGTCGTATCCCCATTGCTGGCTCATGTTACGCCCAGATGTCAGTATCCCGGTCCGCTGGCTCAGGATACGCCCAAGTGTGCACCCGTTGCCTGCTCCATGTTCGCCAGAGCGTCTGCACCCGTTGCCTGTCATGTCGCCCAGAGCGTCTGTCACCCGTTGCTGGCTCATGGTTGCCCAAGCGTCTGCACCCGTTGCGCTGGCTCATGGTTGCCCAGAGCGTCTAGCACCCATTCGCCTGGCTCATGGTTCGCCCAGAGCGTCGACCCGTTGCCTGGCTCATGTTCGCCCAGAGCGTCATGACCCGTTCCTGGCTCATGGTTCGCCCAGAGCGTCTGCACCCGTTGCCTGGCTCATGGTTCGCCCAGAGCGTCTGTCGGTCCTCTGGCTCATGGTACGCCCAAAGTGTCAGTATCCCTGTCCGCTGGGTCATGGTACGCCCAAGTTCAGTATCCCGTCCGCTGGCTCAGGTATCCACAGTGTCAGTATCCCTGTCCGCTGGCTCATGGTACGCCCAGAGTGTCAGTATCCCTGTCCGCTGGCTCATGGTACGCCCAGAGTGTCAGTATCCCTGTCTGCTGGCTCATCTTACGCCCAGAGTGTCAGTATCCCGGTCCGCTGGCTCAGGATACGCCCAGAGCGTGTGCACCCGTTGCCTGGATCATGGTTCGCCCAGAGCGTGTGCACCCGTTGCCTGGCTCATGGTTCGCCCACAGCGTCTGCACCCGTTGCCTGGCTCATGGTTCGCCCAGAGCGTCTGCACCCGTTGCCTGGCTCATGGTTCGCCCACAGCGTCTGCACCCGTTGCCTGGCTCAAGGTTCGCCCACAGCGTCTGCACCCGTTGCCTGGCTCAAGGATCCCCCGGAGCGTCTGAACCCGTTGCCTGCCATGTTCGCACAGAGCGTCTGCACCCGTGGCCGGGCTCATGGTTCGCCCAGAGCGTCTGCACCCGTTGCCTGGCTCATGGTTCGCCCAGAGCGTCTGCACCCGTTGCCTGGCTCATGGTTCGCCCAGAGCGTCTGCACCCGTTGCCTGGCTCATGGTTCGCCCAGAGCGTCTGTCGGTCTGCTGGCTCATGGTACGCCAAAAGTGTCAGTATCCCTGTCCGCTGGGTCATGGTACGCCCAGAGTGTCAGTATCCCTGTCCGCTGGCTCATGGTACGCCCAGAGTGTAGGTATCCCTGTCCGCTGGCTCATGGTTCGCCCAGAGTGTAGGTATCCCTGTCCGCTGGCTCAGTGTTCGCCCAGAGTGTCAGTATCCCTGTCCGCTGGCTCATGATATGCCCAGAGTGTCAGTATCCCTGTCCGCTGGCTCATGGTACGCCCAGAGGTGTCATATCCCTGTCCGCTGGCTCATGGTACGCCCAGAGTGTCAGTATCCCTGTCCGCTGACTCATGGTATGCCCAGAGTGTCAGTATCCCTGTGCGCTGGCTCATGGTACGCCCAGAGTGTCAGTATCCCTGTCCGCTGGCGCATGGTTCGCCCAGATTGTCAGTATCACTGTCCGCTGGCTCATGGTACGCCCAGAGTGTCAGTATCCCTGTCCGCTGGCTCATGGTACGCCCAGAGTGTCAGTATCCCTGTCCACTGGCTCAGGGTTCGCCCAGAATGTCAGTATCCCTGTCCGCTGGCTCATGGTTCGCCCAGAGTGTCAGTCTGTCTGTCCCCTGGCTCATGGTTCGCCCAGATTGTCAGTCTGTCTGTCCGCTGGCTCATGGTTCGCCCAGATTGTCAGTCTCGTCCCTGTTTCAGGTTTCTCCGCTGGCTCTTGGTTCGCCCAGAGTGCGTCATGTCCTGTCTGTCCGCATGGCTGCATGGTTCCGCCCAGAGTGTCGGCCAGTCCCTGTTCTGTCCGCGCTGGCTCATGGTTCCGCCCAGAGCGTCTGTTGCCTAGCTCATGGTCCCGCCCAGAGCGTCCGTCTGTTGCCTAGCTCATGGTCCCGCCCAGAGCGTCCATCTGTTGCCTAGCTCATGGTCCCGCCCTGAGTTTCCCCCCCCATTTTGCCTAGTGTCCCGTTTGTTCCTCCCATGCACCTCCTTTTCTAGGTTTTCCCTTTACTGGCTATATACAGCCTGTACTTGGTTTTGGGGTTGCCCCGTAGAAGTTGCAGGCCCCTAGCCTATGTGGAATGCCATTCTGTGATTTGGAGGGGGAGGAGAGGGCTTTGAGGGGGGGAGTACTGTCACGGTTCATGCCGCGGTCCCTGCCTTGGACCGTCGGCGTGTCCGTGCCTGCCATGTCTTTGCTGGGGCTCTGTGTGCAGGGGTCCCGGCAGCCTGTGTTCTGCTATGTACTTGCCTGTCCTGTTCAGTCTTGTTTCTTCCTGGGTCCTGTCTGTGCACTGTGCCTCCAAGAGCGTGCGCGCGGCAGCTTCCTGCCAATTTATTAGTTTCCTGTTCTGTGCACCTTCCTCTTCACCTCTGACCTCTGGCTATAAGAGGAAGTTCTTGCCCTTACTCTGTGTCAGTTCATTGCAGTCTGTTGCAGTCTCTTGCTGTGTCCAGCTGCTTTCCATCTTGAGCTCCTGCCAGCATCTCAGGTCTGCTGTTGGAGATGTTAACCGCTGAGCTGCTGGTCTAGTTGCTGCTTCCCATCTGATCTCCTTGCCATCTGTCTGTTGTCTCCTGTGTCTGCTGTATCCTGTCGTGTTCCTGTCGTGTATGTGCTCTCCTGTTCCTGATGTATCCTGCCGTGTTCCCTGGTCTGTACCTGCTGTGTTACCCGTCCAGTTCTTGCCGTATCCTGTGGTGCTATGGGTACGTTTATCCCTCCTGTATCCTGCTGCACACATTCCTGTGTTCCTGTATTCCACCACCTGGATTCCTGTCCTGCACCTCGGCTGTCACCGCAGGTAGCCACGTCAGGGGTAGCGACCTGGGGGTCCCGTAGCCAAGTCCATCCTGCTTTGCGGCGGGCTCTGGTAAAGACCAGGGGCCACTTAGACTCCGCTCCCTGGCGTGGTCCTCCAGCTACCACCTCGCCTGCGGTGATCACAGTGGATCCACACCCGGATGTCAGCGGTCGACGCTACAGCATACGTCTGTCAGCGCCGCACTCGTTACAGCCTTTCAATAAATTTTTTTTAAAAGATTCAGAAAAAATAGGTTCTACATCTAAAAACTGTTTGACTGCCTCAATGCCTCGTAGATGTTCTATATTGGAAAATAGGTCGGTGACATCAAGAGTGGCTAATATGAACCTCTCGTCCTATTCCATGCCAATTAGATCTCTCAGGACACTGTCTGAATCCTTTAGATAACTCGGTAGTTTCAAAACTATAGGTTGGAATTGTATATCCAAAAAATGCGATAAGTTAGACAGGACTGAATCAATACCCGATATTTTTGGGCGACCTGGAGGATTTACCTGATTTTTATGAATCTTTGGTAGATGATAAAAGAATGGGGTAGAGGTATCTTTAGTAGTTAGAAAATTATTTTTATCTTTCGTAATAATACCCTTTTCAAAATTTTCTTTAATAAATGATTCATAAATTATTTTAAGCTTTTCATATACATTAACATCCACTTTTTTGTAATAAAAGGTATCATCTAGGATTCTTAGGGCTTCCTTGTTATAATCTGTGTGGTCTTGCATGACTACTGCTCCACCTTTGTCTGCACTACGAATCACTATATTTTCATTTTTAGATAAATTCTTAAGAGCTTTAAATTTATTTTTATTCAAATTTGTTCTAACAGGTAATTTTTAGAGATTTTCCTTAAATCTTTTATTATAAGTTCTGTAAAAACACGGATGTAGTTTCCTTGTGTTTTGTAACTACACATAGTTCTCAATTTAGTGAAGTAAAAAACATTATTTCAAAACATTGGAATATTCTACAACTAGACCCTCTGTTAAAAGAAGTGCTCCCCACCCACCCAAAATGCCTCTATAGAAGGGCCAAAACCTTAAAAAATATTTTGGCCACATCAAAATTAAAACAACATAGGGAATCTAATTGTCCCTCTAAGAAAAACAGTGAGACTAATGTTAAAATGGGTTCGTATAAGTGTCAACATCCAAATTGTAAATGTTGCAACATGATAGAGGTAGGCAATTCTTTTAAATCCTTTTCTACAGGGGAATTTTTAAAATCAAGGACTTTCTGACATGTGCTACTGCTTTCGTCATATATGTTATCAATTGTCATTGTGGCATCCAATATGTGGCCAAGACCTCCATGAAGTTGTCTCGGAGGGTAATCAATCATCGTTTTAATGTCAGACATGGGAAGATGTTGTATAGCCTTCCGAGACACTTCATGGAGGTCCATAAAAGTACTGAAGAAAATGTTACAGTCCAACACATTGAATTAATTCATCCAGATGTTCTTGATAGAGCTAAAACATTAAGTATAAGAGAAAAATATTGAATGTATAAACTTGATACCTTGAAACCCCATGGCCTAAATGAATTTAAGGAGGCCATTATATAATATTGCAAGAATTTATTAAATAACATCCTATATCTGCAATATTTATTCTTTTTAATGATTTCATAAGTTTTTAAATTCCTTCATTTTTAAAAAAAATATATTTTATATATTGATGCAATTTATTTTGATATATTTAACATATTTTATATTTATATATTATATTCATAGGGTTGATCAAGTTTTTACATTTAAATATTAAGATTTTTTCTCCAAGTGGCTTCTAATAAAGTTTAGTATATTTAGTGTTTAACATAGGATTTATAGTTGTAGGGCGCTAGGCAGTAAATAAATGTGCTTCTGTTTACATACAGAATTGTGAATGACATTCTGCTCTTTGTTTACATACAAAATAGTAACTCATTTTGAGATAATGTTTACAAATTAAATTTGTGAACGAAATTCCCGCTCACTACAGAGCCTCAATGTAATTCAATGAGATGTATTTAAACTCCTGTTGTGAGCTCCATAATCCATCTGAGGAAGCAGGATTGTTATCCTGAGAAACTCGTCATGGACATATAAATAAATCCATCTATTTACCATATAACCAGATCGTTCTTTCTTCACAAGCGCTCTAGTGGATCATCCCTGGATAACTGCATCCTACCTAGGACACAGCGATCCCTTTCTCTTCAGTATATGTGGATCAAAAACACATAATAGATGGAAATAAAACAATAATAATAATTCAACAATATTACCCAAAATGATAACAGTCACGCAAGCTCCCTACGTGCATTTCGCACCAGTGGCTTCTTCAGGGGAGTATAACCATAGATCTAGATAACGTCCTTTTTATAACAAGCCCCATTATGACACGAGCATACACACCTGTAGTGCATCTTCGGCGCTTTCTGCCGCTTACCCGGCGGACATCCGGGCATCAAGGAGAGGCGTCATCCCGGCGTGACACGCAAGGCATCCCAGTCGTTATGAACGCAATTGCATCACCACGCCGGCATATAGATTCGTCCCCATGGCGACGGAGCCCCAACGGAGCCGGAGAAAGCGCACGGCACACAGGCTAAACATATTAGTGAAGCATAAAATATGGATATATAAACATGGAGAGTAGTAGTCAAAATCAAATGATAAAGAAGCATGTAATGTACACAAAAGTGATATAAACCAAAATTAAACCTATAAAGTGAAAATGCGACCAAAAATTAATGTAAATATAAATATATGAAAATACATGAAAAAAAAATATAAATGTGAATGAAATAAAAAATGAACATGAAAAGTGAAAAAAGGAGAAAAATAAAGGTAAGGATGATAAAAAGATCTAATAAAAAATAACTGATGAAAAATATAAGCTAAAAATAATATATATAGGCAAAGATAATTTAGAACGTGGAAAAAAAATTTATACAAAATACATATTAAAAATAAAAAAATTTAAATCCTGATGAGTCCTTTTCAAATTTCAGTAATTTAAATTTTACTGATATTCCTCTTACAAAACACAACTTGGGGGCATTATTTTTGGGGATGACTTTTCTCCAACCTCATGCTTTGATTTTTTTACAGCCGTAAAAGTTTTTACATCTATTCGCACGAAAATTGGTTTTAAAAAAACTACATGATAAAAAAGGATCAAAGGATGTACAGAGGTCAGCACAGGAATTGGATGCTATTACCACATTAGAGGAATTGGATGAGGATTATGAAGATGCTGGTTCAGGTAAGTTGAATATTCATTTAACCCCCAAATCTAAGAAATTTCCTCCACTAAATATCTGTCCCAATTTGGAACTTTTTGTAAAATTAGTTATGGATGAATTTAGTAAGATCCCTCATACCATACCTTGGGACAATCTTACTAAAGACCAAAGGGTGACTTTACGTGAATTGTGCCAAATGGATCAAGTTCTTTTTAAACCAGCAGACAAAGGAGGCAATGTAGTGGTTTGGCCTAAGGAAATGTACGAAAGAGAAGCTTTTCATCAACTACGAAATTCGGATCTGTATAAAAAATTGACCTTTAACCCTCTTTCATCCTTTCAGGAATCTCTAACTAAATTAGTGGATTCAGCTTACCAATTGGGAGTTATTACGAAAGGCACACGCGATTGTCTGTTGTTGGAGTACCCTAAAGTATCCTGTTTTTATCTGTTACCAAAGGTCCATAAAGATCCAAAATTTCCCCCTGGCCGTCCAATTGTATCAGAGAATGAAAACCTCTGCGAACCCCTATGGAAGTACCTCGACTCCTACTTGAAACCTATGGTGGAATTGCTGCCATCTTATTCTAGGGATACTGGCGATGTCATTCAGAAGTTGTCAGGCTTATATTTGGAGGGAGATAATTTTTTCATCCTTAAAGAATCCTTCTACCTCCAGCTTCAGGGAACAGCAATGGGGGCTGCAATTGCACCATCCTACGCTAATTTGTTCCTGGGACAGTGGGAGAGGGAAATCTTTTTGACTAATGAGGTGAAATATGTTGAGAAGGTTTTTTTTTGGACTCGATATATTGATGATGTCCTTTTGATTTGGCAGGGCAACGAGTCAGAACTAGTTAAATTTGTGGATACCTTGAATTCTAATGAGAAGAACATCAAGCTAACCTTGAAATATAGTTAAACCTCTATTGAATTCCTTGATATCTTGATCTTCAAAGATGCGGATGGTTCCCTGCAGACTGATATGTTTAGGAAAGAGACTTCTGTAAATTCAATATTACACGCTACATCAGCACATCCATCAGCTACTAAAAAGGGCATACCTATTAGCCAATTTTTGAGAGCCAGAAGTATTTGCTCCAATGATGACCTTTTTTGAAGCAATCTAATGATCTTGTACATCGTTTTCGTGAACGTGGGTATAAGGAAAAAACTCTTGAAATTGATCTTCATCGGCTCTGGGTACAAAGTGAGATCAACTCCTTGTTATTAAAAAGAAGCCCTGGAGTGAAAAATTTCCAAATGAAGTAAGGTTTATTTCTTCTTTCAATGGGAGATGGCGGGAGATGAAAAGTGTTCTATCAAAATATTGGCATGTCTTACATCTGGACCCTAATATTGAAAAATTTGTGAATCCTTATTCATCTATCACCTATCGTCGGACAAAGAATTTGAGGGACATTCTTACCTACAGTTACTATCAAGGGACCACTATTACAAATTCCTTTGGATCTAAAGGACCTAAATGGGGATGTTTCCCGTGCAAGGATTGTGTGGCATGCTCGAATATTGTTAGAGCTAGTCATTTTTCTACAAGTGATGGAGCCAAAACTTTTGAAATTCACCAACACATCTCTTGTCAGGCCGAGAGAGTAATTTACTATGCTTCATGTCCATGTAACCTTATCTATATTGGACTTACCTCACGCAAACTGAAAATAAGTGTAAGAGAACATGTTTTGGACATCACCAAAGCCTCTTTGATCTCCAACACTACATTGCTAAAACCAATTGCTAGACATTTTTTGGAACAACATAACTGTGATGCAACCCTCCTCAAAGTGAAAGGAATTGATCGGACTGCCATCACTAGCAGTAAAGGTAATTGGAAAAGATCTTTGGCTCAGTTAGAGACTCGTTGGATAATGAGACTTGATACGTTATACCCTAGAGGGTTAAATGAGGTGTTGACTTTTGCCCCTTTTCTATGAATTTGCTTTTATAACCATGTTATGTATATTTTACTAATTTTTAGTTTTTTGTGTTTTTTAGGTCTTGAGCATTTTTATCCTTTGATGTTGTTCTTTTGGATGATGATTTACAATGGAAAATTAAACCTGTGCGACGTGTTTCTCCTTTTTTTTTTTTTTTCCACTAGTGTGGGTTTATGCTGTGTTTGTGCTATATTAATTTGATTTTTTAAGGGTGTATTTTGCATATTATTTATTACTTTCTAAATAAAGTTTTTTTTAATTCACATTTTGGTGTTTCAATATGTATTTTGTATAAATATTTTTCACGTTCTACTATTCATCTTTTCACTATATATATTATTTATATGCTTATATTTTTCATCACGTTATTATTATATTAGATCTTTATTAACAACCTTACACTAATATAAATCTTCCTGTTTCACTTTTCACTGTTCATTTTTTATTTCATTCACATGTATATTTTTGTTCACTGTATTATCACTACATTTATATTTACATTAATAATTTTGGTCGCATTTTCACTTTATAGGTTTAATTTTGGTTTATGATCACTTTTGTGTATATTACACAGCTTCTTTTTCAATTGATTTTGACTATAACTCTCCATGTTTATATATCCATATTTTATGCTTCACTAATATGTTTAGCCTGTGTGCGCTGTGGCTCCGTCGCCATGGGGATGCGTCTATATGCGGGCGTGGTGATGCAATTGCGTTCATGACGTCTGGGATGCCTTGCGTGTCACGCCGGGATGACGCCTCTCCTTTGCGCCCGGATGTCCGCCGGGTAAGCGTCAGGAAGCGCCGTAGATGCACTACAGGTGTGTATGCTCGTGTCATAATTGGGCTTGTTATAAAAAGGACGTTATCTAGATCTATGGTTATACTCCCCTGAAGAAGCCACTGGTGCGAAACATGCGCAGGGAGCTTGCGTGACTGTTATCATTTTGGGTAATATTGTTGAACTATTATTATTGTTTTATTTCCATCTATTATGTGTTTTTGATCCACATATACACTCACCGGCCATTTTATTAGGTACACCATGCTAGTAACGGGTTGGACTCCCTTTTGCCTTCAGAACTGCCTCACTTCTTCGTGGCATAGATTCAACAAGGTGCTGGAAGCATTCCTCAGAGATTTTGGTCCATATTGACATGATGGCATCACACAGTTGCCGCAGATTTGTCGCTGCACATCCATGATGCAATCTCCCGTTCCACCACATCCCAAAGATGCTCTATTGGATTGAGATCTGGTGACTGTGGAGGCCATTTGAGGTACAGTGAACTCATTGTCATGTTCAAGAAACCAGTCTAGATGATTCCAGCTTTATGACATGGCGCATTATCCTGCTGAAAGTAGCCATCAGATGTTGGGTACATTGTGGTCATAAAGGGATGGACATGGTCAGCAACAATACTCAGGTAGGCTGTGGCGTTGCAACGATGCTCAATTGGTACCAAAAGGGCCCAAAGAGTGCCAAGAAAATATTCCCACACCAATGACACCACCACCCCAGCCTGAACCGTTGATACAAGGCAGGATGGATCCATGCTTTCATGTTGTTGACGCCAAATTCTGACCCTACCATCCGAATGTCGCAGCAGAAATCGAGACTCATCAGACCAGGCAACGTTTTTCCAATCTTCTACTGTCCAATTTCGATGAGCTTGGGCAAATTGAGACCTCAGTTTCCTGTTCTTAGCTGAAAGGAGTGGCACCTGGTGTGGTTTCTGCTGCTGTAGCCCATCTGCCTCAAAGTTCGCCGTACTGTGCGTTCAGAGATGCTCTTCTGCCTACCTTGGTTGTAATGGGTGGCAATTTGAGTCACTGTTGCCTTTCTATCAGGTCGAACCAGTCTGCCCATTCTCCTTTGACCTCTGGCATCAACAAGGCATTTCCGCCCACAGGACTGCCGCTCACTGGATGTTTTTTCTTTTTCGGACCATTCTCTGTAAACCCTAGAGATGGTTGTGCGTGAAAATCCCAGGAGATCAGCAGTTTCTGAAATACTCAGACCAGCCCTTCTGGCACCAACAACCATGCCACATTCAAAGGCACTCAAATCACCTTTCCCCCCAACGATGTCGGTTTGAACTGCAGGAGATTGTTTGACCATTTCTCAGCCTAAATGCACTGAGTTGTCCCCATGTGAGGGGTGATTAGAAATTAAGTGTTAACGAGATTGGAAGGTTACCTAATAAAGGGGCCCGGTGAGTGAAATTACTATGAAATTTTAATGATTGATTATTAGGGTTTTAAATTTTTTTTATTGCACGTGATTTTTAAATATGTTCCCTATAGTTTCCCAAATATTGCAGTATATTTCTACTGTATAATTTTTACACTTTTTGTGGATTTTTTCTTTTTAAATTTGGATCAGTTAGATAGATTTTATCATTTTTTTGTTTGGTATATTGCCTTTGATACAGTTTTTCTCCATTTTTTTGTATTTTAAGAATTGTTATTTTTTTTATATTTATTTTTTGTTTAAAAAAAAAATTTTGTTTTTTGAATTTGTTTCTTGATTGTTTCAGTTTTTTTTGTTTCTATTGAGTTAATGGGAAAAAATTTTTATTTTTGGGTTCTTTCTTGTTTAGCCCCTTTTTTAAAAAATAGCAAGCATTAATGAGTTGCTATGTATTATGTCTGTGACAGAAAATCTATAGGCCCCGTCTTGGACGAGGGCTAATCAGTTTTGACTAGCAGACCCGTAGGCATTATTTGGCCCCCTGGGAAACTTGGCATGGCAATCTTTCCACGGGGAGCGAGATTGAAAAAAGGACCCCCTTTTTTTGCCTCCCCCCGATGCGTGTGCAATTGACCACAGCATCTAAAGGTCTAGGAGTCTAAAGGTCCAGGAGTCTAGCTGTACATTACAGCTACAGAGGGTGTGGGCACAGCTTCTAAACTTATACCCTCTAAGCAGTGCCTGAGAGATTTGTCAAGTGTTCTAGGAGTCTGGGAGATTTTCCATTTTCTTTGCATCCAAATATTATATAGATTCTTGTGCCAATGTCTCCTCTAAAACTAATCATGCTAATCTGAGTCACAGGCAAGAACTGAGAATCATTACAGAGAGATTTATTTTTCATTACCTTATTATACGTATAGAAATCTTAGTGTTTTATATACGTTTCTTCTTTGTTTTATTTAGCTAAAATTAATGAAAAAAGGAGACAGAGCAAGGCACTCCTAATATATAACCTTTGAGGTTTAATCTAAACCAACGCTAGTTAAAAGCGCTCACCTGATTTAGTTGTGCATTAAGACCGGGGCCCCAAAATCTCCCAAAATGGATTTCCAACAAAGTAATGGAAGACCACTGCTTCACTGCAAGTTCTTATTTTTTTTTTTTTTTTTTTTTTTTTTTTTTTTTTTTTTTTTTAAAATTCCTGGTTCCTCCATGGAAAGGAAAAAAACAAAATCGTGTAGTGTAAATCAGGCTTCCCTTTGAGGGTGGGGATAACACCCCCTTCGGGTTTTTTTCACAGAACGAAATTTCCCTTTTTAGTCCATGGCGCAGGTCTTCAAATATTAAATAAAAGTAGGTTTATTTGTTTAAAACAATGAGTTTCGTGTCCACATCCAGACACTTAATCAGGTCATTTTATTTCTTTATAAATGCACTGAAATAATATTCCATACAACTCAACATAATAGACCATACGTTGTTCAAAATAATTTTAAATACTGTAACCAAATAATATGCCATACAGTTTACAGTACATGCATTATACCAGCCCAAATAATATGCCAATATGCCAACAAAAGATTTTCAGTATGACATACAAGGGCTTATTCATAGAACTCTGTGTTTGAGAACTCAAATTCAACGGCCTATCTTCACTGAGCTTGCAAGGAGATTCACCTTTGCAGGTTATCTACCCTTTCTTCCACCATAGACTTGGATGACATATCAGTAGGATATGCCATCAAAGTCTGATAAGTGCAGGTCTCACCTCTGGGACCCGCCCCTAACTCAGGAAGAGGACTCCGAAAGTTATGAAGCAGAATGGAGAGTTGGTCACCCTTGTGCACGACTCTTCATTCTGTTCTAGGGGAGTACTGAGAACAGACGAGCACCATGTTATCTGTGGTGAGCCACCCCTTTAAGGAGAAGTAGAGAAGATGAGCCCTTAGCTGCACAGAGTATTCCAAGGTTAGGTCATAGATAGAGAGTTACATCATGTAAGCAACTGGATTTTCTCAGGCAGGTAATTTGTTGAATTTGTTTTTTTTAACCTACACTATTCAACTTTTTGAGGCATTATAAAAATTGTTCTGCTACCATATTGAGGAATTTGAAAAGAAAGCAAATTACGAAAGAGGAGGACAGAAATATTGAAGCCAAGATTAGGAAGGGAAGTGAATTATGAAAAAAATACTTATTTGGTGACAGATAAATAGTTATGGGACAAAGCTGTCTTGCACCAATGTGTGGGGTTTGTGGCATGAAACTAACAAATGCAGCAATGTTATTCAAACTGAAATGACACTTTCTAACAAATAATGACCTGTTTTGGGAAGTATTTAGATTATTGACTTCACAAGATTATAAAGTTAATAACAGCTATTCAGTAATGGAAAGTCCACTTAAAGGGGTTGTCTCACTACAAGGATTGCTTTTTATCTTAAAGATCTTGCAAAAACAAGCCACTTTGAAATATATGTCCCTTAGCAGTGTCCTACCTATTCCTAGATATCCCCTCTTGTATGGACTGCATCAACTCCTCAGGTCGCTATAGCTACAGACCTGTTTACTCTCTCCTGATAGGCTGCCAGCACTGGTCGCTATAGCTACAGACCTGGCTTCTACTGCAGCCTGGTAGAAGCCAGTCAACACGCCCCTGAATTCAAAACGAAACCAAGAAAAAAGGACTGAGGTAAAGATGAATCGATGTAGTGAGACAACTCCTTTAATAGCCTAGAAATTTCCTGATGGTTCACAAGTGACTGTGCAAGGATATTCCTGAAAGTCCTTACAAAGTCTGCAGCAGCACGTAAACCATGCAGCTGCAGGATGGGAGAGAAGGCTGTTAACACCACTTGACTCTCCAGAGAGAAGAAATAGCAACAACAGCCTTATAGAAAAATCAATCTGGGGGGCGTGGCCTGGATGGCACTGTAGCTAGACACATCTCCTGTGAGCTCCTCTGAAGCCAGTCCAAATCTGCTCAAATAAGCCCACATATCCAGTCTTTTTGGACACCAGTCTGCCCTCTCTGATTCAGGGAAGAAGAACTGAGCAAAAAGAGCCATTTACAATCAAAATCCTCCAGAGATTACCATAGTTTTCATAAGAGGCCTGCTGCAGCTTACTCAAGCTTCCTCCTCTGCCTGCAACTGAACATGTCATGAGGCAGCAAGAGCAACAGCAGATATAAGGGACTCTGCTTTGGGACATTTGCAGTGGCACATACCTTCTCCACGGCTTTGGTGAGTCTGCCCATATCCAGGGTCCACACCATTACTGACAGTCAGTGTCTTTGTTAAGCCCTATGTGGCACATCTCACCCTCTTACTCTGCTGCCTGCAATAACTGAGATTTATCTGATCTGCAAGGGATCAAGCACGGCTGGTACATAAGTTTGGTGAATACAAGATCTGATTACCAGCTCATCTATCCCCACTGCTGCTGACATACCAGGCCCCCTGAAACATCAGAGTGCACCTCACAACAGTCATAACTGCAGTGCAAGAGGCCCCAGTGCTAAACAGACCTGACAGTCTTGTCAGGCTCCTGGAGACTGTGTCTATATACAAAAGTGCCAGCTCTCACAGCTATACCCTATTACTGTTACTAGTATTGCAACAAACCACAGTGGTTACCTATAACTCTATGACTCTCTAGCATACTATTATCCACCTGCCTGAAGTTATCAACCCTCTTAATAAGTCTCCATCAACTGAGGTTGAATTCAGACACTGTCTGCTTATTAGACATTTTAAGAATCCTGTCAGCTGGTTTCCTGTATTACTGAAGTTGTCTGCTTTCAGTTGGACAAAGGGAGTATTCTGCACTCCTCAGAGGGATATTTGCTTCTTTTACTTCAAAACCTGTCACTATACTTTGAACTGTGTTTGGACATACCTTATCTATACCGTGCTACCTCATTACTGTCTCAGTGACATTAACTGACTCACAACAAAAGCTACCTCCTTCTATCCCAGTGCAAACTCTATTCCTCAGTGCAAACCCACCACTGCAACACATTTAGAGACTCTCTTTAAAGCAACTGTAAACTTCCTCCGTAGCCACGGAATAAGCTGAAATCTGTTCACCCTCTGAGTTGTACCTTTTCTCTTATTTAACCACCTAACAATCCAACAAGGGTTGACGGCACTTCATTTATATACCATTCTACCGATATCACAACCTATTTGGCGAAACATTTTCACAGATCGCTATTACGAAGAAAGGAATCATTATGGGAGGCACAAATAAGAAAAACCCGAGAAACAAACCCGCCAAACTTCCTGAATTTTTTACTTCTTCATCTGCCCGAAGAAGCACCACTACTAAAAGAGGTCTACAATATCCATCACCCTCGCGCTCCTGTTCCTCCAGGGCAGAATCTGTAGATATCGAACAGCAAGACCCTCTTGAAGCGCAACCCCTAACAACTAATACGTTGCAGCAGCTCTTCTCTTCCTTCCGCACCACACTCCACTCTGACTTGAAGCAAATGATGTCTGAACTTAAACAGGATTTTCACTCTCTAGCAACAAGAACAGACCATATTGAATCTAAAATGGCAGAATTTGCAAACTCCCATAACAGCTTAATCGATGCTAATAGTGCTCTAGAGGAGGAGGTAAAACGTCTCTCCAACAAAGTCTTGGACCTTGAAGACAGATCAAGGCGTAATAACGTGAGAATTCGAGGTATTCCTGAAACAGTTATGCCTGATGAATTAAATGCTTACCTAACAGACCTCATGGAATTCACCCTTCCCCACAGCACTAAACAAGATCTCATAATTGACAGGATCCACAGAATCCCCAAGCCGAGGAATTTACCTCATCAAGTCCCAAGGGACACAATAGCATGCATCCACTTTTATAATATAAAGGAAGACTTCCTTCGTGCGCTCCGCAAAGTGGAGTCCCTACCAGGGGGCTTTCAAGCTATATCAATTTTCCCTGACCTGTCTGCAGCTACGATGATGAGGCGGAAACAGTTCCAACCCTTCACAAAGATTCTTCGTGACAAGGAGATTGTTTATAGATGGGGATTTCCGGTCAAACTTATAATCTCTAGAGAAGGCACTCAATATACCTGCAACTCGCCGGAAGAAGTTTGTACTACTCTAAGAAGCTGGAACCTGCTTGCTCCATGTGACTCCAGCCCAGCCCCAAAAAAACCATCACGTCCAGAGATGATCACACCTCTGTGGTCCGATAAAACATCCAGACTTCGTTCAAAAACCTGCAGACTGACCCTCTTCAGTATCCTTTACTTCTTAATTCCTAACTCGAATATGACTGGCAGAGGATGCTCCGCTTTGTTGCTTTTCAGCGTTTTCTGGTTTTACAGGTTCCAAGGCAGGACTTGCTCCTTTGTGGTACTCCTGAAGGAAAAACATTTCTCTTGTAATGTTATGTTTTTATATTTCTCAAGTTTTTTTCTGAAACTTTCTATAGTTATCGTGGATTTTGTTCTCACTGCTTCCCAAATTTTGTGGCATCTCTTGAGCGTTTTCAGCATTTCCTTGATAATGTATTGCGGTCCTCCATACTTTTTATATATCTAATTTTATGTCGTTAAAGTTTTGGACCTACAATGTGAAAGGTTTAAACTCCCCGCTTAAGCACTCTTTGCTGTGGAGAGATGTAACTAAATCCAAAGCTGATATTATTTGTTTACAGGAGACACATTTATTATCCCATGATGCACATAGATTGAAAAATGCTAAATTCCCCTTCATCTTCCACTCACACGCCTCTAAAAAGAAAGCGGGCGTCGCAATTTTAGTCAGAAATTCAATCTCATTTAATTTACACCAAAAGATTATAGATTCAGAAGGTCGATACATTATATTGATTTGTGAATTAATTCCAAACCTACACTCTTGTTACGCTATACTCGCCTAATGAAAAATAAAATTTCCTTTATCCAAAAAGTCATCTCCACAGCTAAGAACGTTAGAAAAGGCGGACTTATTGTATGTGGTGATTTCAACTTAGTGGTAAAAAATGACATAGACCGCTCTAGATCGAGAGGAAAATCTACACCTGATCTTTACTCTTTCTTACTAGAGGAAGAGCTTCACGATATCTGGCGTTATTTGCATACCACAGAAAGAGACTACACCTTTTTTTCCTCTCCTAAACAGGTCCACTCCCATATAGACTTTTTCATAATTGATAAAATTTTACTAACACAACTTCTCTCCTCTGACATCGGATCAATTACCTGGTCTGATCACGCACCAGTAGATATGATCCTTGAGACTTCGTACCAAAACCCTCAGAAACCCCTCTGGAGACTAAACAACTTTCTCCTCAAAAATCCAGAAAATGTCACCTATTTAAAATCACAACTTAAAGATTATTTTCACTTTAATACTCCCACTGCTTCTACCTCCTCAATGCTATGGTGTGCCCATAAGGCATTTATTCGTGGTATCCTTATTCAACTAGCTAGTAGATCTAGAAAGAAATACCAATCTTCTCTCAATAACCTATTACTTAATATCAAAAACCTGGAGGCGGATTTTAAAGCTAATCCATCGCCGACTAAACAGAATAATTTAGCTTCCTTAAGGAATGATTTACGTATTTTGTATCTACAGAAATACGAATTTAATCTCGCTAAAATGAAATGGGAATTTTACACACAAGGAGACAGACCCACAAAACTACTAGCCAGAAGAATCAAAGTTCAGCACGCTAAATCTAGAATACCCCATCTGACTTCCTCCTCAGGTAATAAACTCATTAATCCACTAGATATTGCTGAACAATTTGCATCCTTTTACGCCAATCTCTATAATCTTCAGTCATCTGAGAATATTTCTGCTCCTCTAGATAGACTGTGATATAAATAATTTCCTCACCTCTATATCTTTACCGACTCTTTCCCCCACTCATTTAGAAAAACTAAACTTACCAATATCCTTAGCAGAGGTTGAGCATGCCATTCGTCATAGTAAAATGAATAAAGCCCCTGGACCTGATGGCATTACAAACGAGTATTATCGCTTGTTCTCAGAAATTCTTTCTCCCCATTTAGTTGACTTATGTAATGATATTGCCACTTCCCGTGATCCCCCAAAGGAGCTCTTATTAGCCACTATCACAACAATCCCGAAACCAGGTAAACCTACTGACAACACTGCGAACTATAGACCAATCTCATTATTGAATACAGACATTAAGATTTATGCAAAAATATTAGCTTCTCGCCTTAATACTGTTTTACCCAATCTTATACATAAAGATCAAACTGGATTTGTCCAAGGTCGCCAAGCCAGAGATGCAACACGTCGATTGCTGGACTTGGTAGAAATTGCAGGATCATCGGACACAGATGTAGCTTTTTTGTCACTTGACGCTGAAAAAGCTTTCGATAGAGTCAACTGGCAATACATTAAACGAGTCTTGATCAAATTTGGGTTTACTGGTTATATATTTGATGCAATCACAGCCCTTTATACAAAACCTTCAGCATCTGTTCTCAACTCTGGCTTTCTCTCCTCCCCTTTTGACCTAACTAACGGCACCCGTCAAGGATGTCCTCTATCCCCGCTAATTTATGTTTTGTGTGTCGAGCCCCTGGCTGAACATATTAGAAGTAACCCACGTATATCTGGTCTCCTAGTTAACCAGACTAACCATAAAATAAGTCTATATGCAGATGACATTATGTTAATTGTTTCAAATCCACAATCCTCAATTCCTAACATCCTAAATATCCTCTCTACATTTTCTATGATATCTTATTACAAACTAAACACCACAAAGTCATCTATTATTCCTATAAATAATCCTAAATCTCAAAATGCCATTTTAAAAACCTTTGACTTCAAGCTAGCTGAAGATGAAGTCGATTATTTAGGTATTAAAGTCACTTCTTCCCCTTCCCGTACAATTGATTTGAATTATAATTCCCTTTCGTCTGATTTAGAAGTCGAAATCAAACGGTTAGCAACCCTTAACCTATCTTGGATAGCAAGAATTCATGCGTTTAAAATGTCATTGCTACCGAAATACATATACATCTGCAGAGCAATTCCCTATCTTATACCTACCACAATGAATCTTAAATTCCAAAAGCTTTTCTCTACCTTTATTTGGTGTGGGAAAAAGCCCAGAGTCAAACGAGACAACTTGTTCCTCAGCAATAAGGATGGAGGAATAGCAGCCCCAAATTTTCTTGCTTACAACGTGGCTATTTTGCTTGAGCAAGCCTTTCACTTATGGCGCCAATCTGATTCTAACATGTGGTCTCAAATAGAATCTCATTCATTTACACCCTATCCCCTAGATACCATCTTAAATCCTCATTACTTGGGTGCCCACTTTGCCAACCTCTTCACTTAGGTCAATAACAGACTTACTTAAACTTTGGTCTACTTATGTCATACCTAACAATTGGATCATCCTTCGTAAGGGAGATATATCCTTAAATCTCTTAAAATGCTGGAATGATACCCTTACATTTAAATCATGGCAGAAGCATGGCATCCTCACAATTGACCAACTGTTTCAGGATGAAAACCTCCTCTCATTTACACATATCTCTACTTCTTATTCTCTGCCTCGCTCAACTTTTTATCAGTTCCTGCAAATAAGACATTGGATCCAAACTATAAAATGGCCACACACCCCACCACATCCTGATTTCCACAACTTTCTCTTTGCAAAAAAAGGCTTCGAAAAAGGCCTTTCTATAACATAATACACAATATTGGCCAAAGAGCCCACCTCCAAGTTCCCGACTATGTTGAAATGGGAAAAGGAGTTATCCTCCCAATTCTCTAAGGATCAATGGACAAAAGCACAAACCATCTCTTCCTCTTTATCGAGATGCATAAACCATAAAGAAACCATGATTAAGATCCACCTACGGTGGTACTTACCCCCCTCAAGGTTAGCTAAGATGTTCCCTGGATCCTCAGATCAATGTTGGAAGAGGTGCGGTCAACAAGGCACCATGCTACATGTCTGGTGGGGTGTCCAGTCATTCAAAATTTGGAATTCAGTCCTCTAATCTTCTCTCAGAAAATACTAAACTCTCCTTTACTTTTAATAATGAAATTGCGGTTTTAGATATAGGTTTATGACTTCCATCATACCCTCCGCACAATTCTTTTTCACACTCTTATAGCAGCCAGAACAGCTATTGCATTCAATTGGAAAGAACCAAAGCCCCCCTCTATAATTGAGGTTATCAGAAGAATGAATCTCAATTATGCCTGTGAAATGAAGTTAATTGACCCTCCTTATGTCTGTAATAAGAGAAATTCTCTTTGGAATCTATGGTTATCTTCTAGTTACTGTGCATCTACTGTAGTACAATAATTATTTTTGTTCTATCGCATAACAGCATGTTTATTATTATTATTATTATTCAACAAAATTTATTTGTTTATGTCCAAATATCCACGATTGTTATTTTCGGTTATTCAGCTACCAGTCCTTTTGTGACAGTACGTTCTTCTATTGTTTTTATGATATCTTTCAGTTTGTATTATTTGTCAACTGCTCAATTCTTTAATAAAAGAATGTTTAAAAAAAAATCAATCTTTATTACACCAAATAATACAAAACAATTACAGTGAACCAAATGAAAACCTAACAAAAAAATAAAATATACACAACACACCCAACAGAAAAAGGCTACTACTCTCCACCATCTATGAGTAAACAAGCTGAAGAAAATACATTTAGGCAAAGAAGTACAAGCATATAAGAACTAATGCGATATAAAACATACTTAGCCAACCAGCCACCCACGTGTGGAGAGGAGCCAAACCCCGACGCGTTTGAGCGAAACGTGCGTCGGGGTTTGGCTCCTCTCCCCACGTCAGTGGCTGGTTGGCTAAGTATGTTTTATATCACATTAGTTCTTATATGCTTGTACTTCTTTGCTTAAATTTTTTTTTCTTCACTTATTTACTCATAGATGGTGGAGAGTAGTAGCCTTTTTCTGTTAGGTGGTTTGTGTATATTTTATTTTTTTGTTAGGTTTTTATTGGTTGACTGTTATTGTTTTGTATTATTTGGTGTAATAAAGATTTATTTTTCTATAAGGCTGTTGTTGGTATTTGTTTGTTATTTACCTTACCCAGGCAAATCAGCATGCAGTGGGCCATCTGCGCTAGTGACTATGAGGGACTCCCTGCCTCCATCTCCACTGCATACTACCACGGTGTGTCTGGGTCATCTTCCTTATCTTCTTCATCTCCCTCTACCTACTCCAGCTGCTCCTGTTCCTCCTCTCTTGTCACCTTTGTAGAAAAACCACTCATTTCGCTAGACATTGCTTGTGCTCCAATGTCCTCCTTCTCCTCCAGTTCAGCCCCCACTGGACTCATGTGGCCGGGAGATATAGTCACCACCTCTCCAGTCACCTGATCAGACAGATTTTTCAGCATCTGTTCTAGGACATAAAGCAGTGGAATGACGTTGTTCATCCCGTAGTCCTGGTGATTGACAAATAACATGGCATCCTCAAAGTGCCTGAGCAAACGGCAGGTGTCACACATGAGCTGCCACTGGCTGACATCAAAATTACACAGGGGAGTACTCCTGTCCACTTGGATAATCAAGAAATCATTATTGGCCTTTCTCTGTTCATAGATGCGGTCCAACATATGGAGGTTGGAATTCCAACGGGTGGAAACATCGCATATCAGCCTATGTTGGGGGAGGCCGTTCTGCCACTGCAGCTCAAGAAGGGTGTACTTAGCGGTGTAGGAATGGCTGAAGTGCATGCAAAGTTTCCTGGCCATTTTTAGAATTTTTTGCAGATGGGTGAAAGACTTGAGGAACCGTTTGACAACCAGATTAAACACATGCGCCATGCAGGGTGCAGGTGTAGAACTGCGTGACACTGCTGTGCCCTGCACATGTGGTATGCTGGTGGAGCACTAAGATTTGTCGCTGCAGTGGAGGCTGAGGTGGTGTAGGAGGAGGAGACGGACATTGGCACAGGATCAGCATTTTGACAACGTGGAGGAGAAAGCGGCGTCTCTGCTCCAAGTTGCTGGTGTGGCTGGGCAGGAAGCACATTCACCCAGTGAGCCATAAAGGACATGTATTGTCCCTTACTGTAGTTACAGCTTCACATGTCCGCGCTGCCCTGCACTTTAGAAGATACTGACAGGCTCAAGGACGGGCCCAGCTTCTCTTCTACATATTTGTGCAGGGCTAATACTGCCTTTATCGAAAAGAAATGAAGGCTTGAGACTCTCCACCTCAGCTTGACACAAACCATCAGTTTTCTGAACGGTGTAGAGTCCACCACTTGAAAAGTTTATGTTTATTTCTTTATTTTTGTTACACCCATACTATAGATCAGTGGCTACCGAAAATAAAGAAATAAAAATGATTTGATTGAATTAATTTTTTTTTTCATTCCCCCAATATTATGTATCATTTTATATACAGATCGGTACAACTTCTGGAGTCTTAACATTTGATTTCGGCCATGTACTGTTGTATTCCCGATTGAATTAGAAAACCCATAGGAGCGTCGCTCGCTCTCCCATTGGTCCAAATAACTGCGCCTCTTTTAAGTTAGCCAATCACAGAGCTCGCTCGGAATTTCTTTTCCCCATAGAACTCTATGAGAAAGTAGCTCGCACTCTGATTGGCTAAGCTGGACGAGCCCCCGCTAGCTCAACCAATCAGCTCTTTTCTGCATTTTTACTGTATTTTGAACTGTCCCGCCTTTGAATATGATTGGTCAATATTTCTCCATAGGTTAGAATGGGTCCCTGTCGCTCCTATTCTGATTGGTCAATACTCCTCCATAGGATATAATGGGCCACTGTCGCTTCTATTCTGATTGGATGGTTTATGCCGACCAATCAGAAGAGCTTAAACAATTTGAATTACTGTATTTCCCGGCAATTCTCTATATTGCAATTCCTTATGGAGCGCCGATCTCGGTGACAAATGCGTTGTTAGGGATTTAACTGATTTATTTTTATAGAAGGTTTCAGCACTTTATCTGATAATGTTTGACACTTAATAAAAATTTGTTTTTTATTCATACTCCATGCCGCATGGCGCTGAGCGCCGAGATTTCATTGCGCCGATCTCTCCATAGACTACAATGGGAGAAGTAGCTCGCGCTCTGATTGGCCGAGATAGCCAAGCCCCCGCTAGTTCAACCAATAAGCTCTTTCCTGCATTTTTACTGTATTTTGAACTGTCCCGCCTTTGATTTTGATTGGTTCAAACTTCTCCATAGGCTATAATGGGTCCCTGTCGCTCCTATTCTGATTGGCCAAGATAGCCAAGCCCCCGCTAGTTCAGCCAATCAGCTCTTTTCTGCATTTTTACTGTATTTTGAACTGTCCCGCCTTTTATTCTGATTGGTCAATAGTTCTCCATAGGTTTTGATGGTTCACTGTCGCTCCTATTCTGATTGGCCGGTTTCTGCCGACCAATGAGAATTGCTTTCAGAATTTGAATAACTGTATTTCACGGCAATTTCCAATATCCTAATTCTTGATATAGCGCCGTTCTAGATTTTTGGAAAGTGATTTTTTTTAATGTATTTTTTATTTTTGAGGTTTCAGCTCTTTTCTGAGAATGTTTTCCGCCTTTATAAAGGCGATCTTTTAATTCGTACTCTGCACGGACATCTTTAATGATTTCTCGCTGTTTTCCAGCCTGTCTCGAATCGGAACACATCTTCGGCGCAGTCCCTTCTGCGCCTAAGTCCCGCACTGCGCCCCATACACTGGCGAGGCGCAGGGAACTTTTCCCCGCATGTATGTGCGCACCTCCTCGGACGGCGAATATTAGGCGCAGCGCCGCACTGCGCCCATGTCCCCGCACTGCGCCCCACACACTGGCGAGGCGCGGCGGACTTTACATGATATGTATGAGCGCACTACCTCGGCCGGCGAATCATAGGCGCAGCCCCGCACTGCGCCTAAATCCCGCACTGCACCCCAAACACAGGCGAGGCGCGGCAGACTTTACATAGTATGCATGAGCGCGCCCCAGTGCCGACATAAATCAGGCGCAAATTTCGCCCAAAAAACGGCGGAAAGGTGCGCCCCGATGTGGCGAAATTCATACATGTTGCCCTATATGTGTAGTTGCCCTATCCCCCATTCGCTAGTTTTAATATTCCTCCAAACTCTTGGTCATTTTGTCCCCCAATACAGCTGCACCCTTCCCATTTAGATGCAGCCCGTCCCTAGCATAGAGTCTGTAGCCAAGACAGAAATCAGCCCAGTTCTCCAAAAACCCAAATATCCCTTTCCTACACCAATTTTTAAGACACTTATTCACCTCTCTAATCTCCCGCTGCCTCTCTGGTGTGGCCCATGGTACAGGTAGTAATACTAACTTGGAGGTCCTTGCCTTGAGCTTTTGGCCTAAGTCGTTTTTGAGAACACTCCACCTGCCTCTAACTTTGTCATTAGTGCCAATTTGGACCATAACAGCTGGATTCTCACCAGCCCCACCCAGCAATCTGTAATGTAATTATGTAATTATCTACTATATACATGAGAAAATGTATGCATTTAGTCTATATATGTGTAAAATATGTACACATATATATGTAAAAATTATGTAATCAGACAGTGTACACATGTGCAAAATTATGTAGTATGTATATGTGCAAGATTAAGCATCTACAAGTTAGGGCCAGAAATATTTGGACAGTGACACAAGTTTTGTTATTTTAGCTGTTTTCAAAAACATGTTCAGAACTAGAATTATATATATAATATGGGCTGAAAGTGCACACTCCCAGCTGCCATATCAGAGTTTCCACATCCAAATTGGAGAAAGGGTTTCGGAATCATAGCTATGTAATGCATTGCCTCCTCTTTTTTAAGGGACCAAAAGTAATTGGACAATGGACTCTAAGGGCTGCAATTAACTCTGAAGGCGTCTCCCTCGTTAACCTGTAATCAATGAAGTAGTTAAAAGGTCTGGGGTTGATTCCAGGTGTGTAGTTTTGCATTTGGAAGCTGTTGCTGTGACCAGACAACATGCGGTCAAAGGAACTCTCAATTGATGTGAAGCAGACCATCCTGAGGCTGAAAAAAAAGAACAAATCCATCAGAGAGATAGCAGACATGCTTGGAGTAGCAAAATCAACAGTCGGGTACATTCTGAGAAAAAAGGAATTGACTGGTGAGCTTGGATACTCCAATAGGCCTGGGCGTCCACGGATGACAACAGTGGTGGATGATCGCCGCATACTTTCTTTTGTGAAGAAGAACCCATTCACAACATCAACTGAAGTCCAGAACACTCTCAGTGAAGTAGGTGTATCTGTCTCTAAGTCAACAGTAAAGAGAAGACTCCATGAAAATAAATACAAAGGGTTCACATCTAGATGCAAACCATTCATCAATGCCAAAAATAGACAGGCCAGAGTTAAATTTGCCGAACAACACCTCAAGAAGCCAGCTCAGTTCTGGAAAAGTATTCTATGGACAGATGAGACAAAGATCAACCTGTACCAGAATGATGGGAAGAAAAAAGTTTGGAGAAGAAAGGGAACGGCACATGATCCAAGGCACACCACATCCTCAGTAAAACATGGTGGAGGCAACGTGATGGCATGGGCATGCATGGCTTTAAATGGCACTCGGTCACGTGAGATTATTGATGACAGAACAGCCGACACCAGTAGCCGGATGAATTCTGAAGTGTACCGGGATATCCTTTCCGCCCAGAGTCAGCCAAATGCTGCAAAGTTGATTGGACGGTGCTTCATAGTACAGATGGACAATGACCCCAAGCATACAGCCAAAGCTACCCAGGAGTTCATGAGTGCCATAAAGTGGAACATTCTGCAATGGCCAAGTCAATCACCAGATCTCAACCCAATTGAGCATGCATTTCACTTGCTCAAATCCAGACTTAAGACGGAAAGACCCACAAACAAGCAAGACCTGAAGGCTGCGGCTGTAAAGGCCTGGCAAAGCATTAAGAAGGAGGAAACCCAGCGTTTGGTGATGTCCATGGGTTCAAGACTTAAGGCCGTGATTGCCTCCAAAGGATTCGCATCAAAATATTGAAACTAATAATATTTTGGTTGGGTTATGTTTATTTTTCCAATTACTTTTGAGCTCCTAAAATGGGAGTGTTTGTAAAGAAATGTGTACAATTCCTACATTTTCGATCAGATATTTTTGTTTAACCCATCAAATTAAACGTTACAATCTGCACTTGAATTCTGTTGTAGAGGTTTCATTTCAAATCCAATGTGGTGGCATGCAGAGCCCAACTCGCAAAACTTGTGTCAAATGTCCAAATATTTCTGGCCCTAACTGATCTATGTATTATGTATGTGTGTGTATATATATAATACTATATATATATATATATATATTATATATATATATATATATATATATATATATATATAATATATATATATATATATATATACTAAATATAAAAATAGCAGCACTCCAAAGAACTACTTGAAAAATTAGAAGGAGGGTGCCAGCAGCAAAAGCTTCCGATACAAGAAGTTCCAAAATACAGAGTAAAAAAAGTCCACGGCACTCCAAAATGCATTCAAGCAATAAGGTAGTTTATTCCTCCATGCTCCATGCTGAAACGTCGCTCTTTTGAGCATGGAGGAATAAACTACCTTATTGCTTGAGTGCATTTTGGAGTGCCGTGGACTTTTTTTTACTCTATATATATATACTATATAAAACTATTGTCCTGTAGCCCATCCCAGCCTTATGCAGGTCTACAATTTTGTCCCTGGTTTCCTTAGACAGCTCTTTGGTCTTGGCCATTGTGGAGAGGTTGGAGTGTGATTGATTGAGTTTGTGGACAGGTGTCTTTTATATAAGTAATGAGTTCAAACAGGTGTAATTAATACTGGTAGAGCAGAGTAGGAGGGCCTCTTAAAGAAAAACTAACAGGTCTGTGAGAGCCAGAATTCTTATTGGTTGATAGGTGATCAACTACTTATTTCAAGCAATAAAATGCAAAATAGTTATTTAAAAATCACACAATGTCATTTTCTAAATTTTTTTTAGATTCTGTCTCTCACAGTTGAAGTGTACCTACAATAAAAATTACAGACATTGCAATTCTTTGTAGGTGGGAAAATCAAATATACATGGATTAAATACTAATTTTTCCCACTGTATATGCATGCCTATTACAATGAGTATGAATATGATTATGTATGTTTTTGTCAAAATTTGTTGGAATGTATACAATATATATATGTGCAGTGCATATCTCTATATAGTGAACTGGCGTGTGTGTAAAGTATAGTGGATACAAATGTATGTCTTCACTGTAACTAGTGTGTAATGCTGTATGTAGTGAGTGTGCATGCACGTTAGTGCATTTGTATGTGACTATAAGCAGTGATGTTAAGTATATGCATAAACAGTACTGAATATATATATATACTGTATATATATATATATATATATATATATATATATATATATATATATATAGCGTTAGTAAGTGTGTGTACATGTATATAAGACAGGAACAATACTTACCTCTTGAACGCTCTTGTTCAAGTCGTCCTGGTGAACTCTGTTGTATTGAGAACTTCACTCATTCACGTGACAGGTGCATTCAATCTCATATGACCACTGCGGCCTGTGAATGGCTGCACCTGTCACGTGAACATTGAACGTTCACAGCTGCAGATCACTTACACAGCCGCCGTGACAGAATGAGAGCATTCAGATGGTAAGTATTATTCCTGTCTTCTATTTCTCATCATGTCTCAACAGATGAATAAGCATTGTGAAGTATTGGAACACCCCTTTAAGCATAATGGAAAAAAAGGTGTAAAAATGATTTCTAACATAAAGCTTAAAAAAACATTATAGCTCTCAAACTTGCATGTACTATGAAAAATGGAAATGTAACTAGTCAGGAATAGGGTTGAAAGACCTACTCATGAAGTGGTTAATAATTCCTGTATGTAAACTGTTCCTGAGAACCATACTTAGAAAGGAAGCAGAAGAGGAGACTGAAAAAGTTTATTTTTCAGATATTGCTATTAGTAGGCATGTAAGAGACATGTCAAATGATATAAAACACATGACAACAGAAAAGCTGTAGAACAGTAGACTTGCACTGCAAAAAGAGGAATCAACAGATGTAGCAAATAAATGTCATCTGCTGACCTTTGTGCGTTTTGTGAATGAAGGTGAAGTAGTGGAAGACCTATACTGTAGGGAGATTCAATAAACACACAAAGGCCAGGATATTTTTTTATATTAAATGCTCTCTTCTAGGTTCATGTAGTTTATTATAGAGTTGCTATGTTGGAATTTGTATGGATGGTGCTCCCTAAATGGATGGTTCAAGTTAAAGGGCTTGTCTCACCTAGGATTGCTGTTTATGTTAAAGATCTTGCAAAAACAAGTCCCTTTACAATATGTGTCAATTAGCAGTGTCCTACCTGTATGGGCTGCATCAGCTCCTCAGGTCTCTGACTTTGGCTTTTTGGTATTTCTATGCTTAAAGAATTTCTTGGGGTTTGTCTTTTATGTCCTTGGCCACCTGCCCTTCATTTTGTATTTTAGCTGATTTGATCACTTTTCTACAAATGTTATTAAGCGCTTTGTAATTTTCAAAAGCTATTGCTGATCTCTCTGACATATATTTTAAATGCCTTTTTAACAGAAGGAAAATGCCATGTTGGATTTAGTTTTAATCGCCTATACTAGTTACCCATAGGAATACATTTTGCTATCAATGTCCCCAGATTTTATGTAAATCCCTCCCATTTGGCTTCTACATCAGTATTTGCTAATAGCTGCTCCCAGTCTATGTCCTTTATTGCATCCCTCAATAAGGGGAAATTGGCCTTTTTAAAACTAAATGTTATTGCCCTCCAGCTCTGTGTTTCTTTTTTTCCAGTTTACACTAAAATGAATTATATTGTGGTTGCTGTTACCTAGATTTTCAGAAACAGTGACAGCTCCAACAAGTTCTGCTTTGTTAGAAATTACCAGATCCAAAAGAGCATCACTTCTAGTGGGATCCTGCACAAACTGTCCAATAAAATTATCCTGTAACAGATTGAGGAACTTCCTCCCCTTTACAGTTGATGCAGAACCGTGACCCCAGTCAATGTCTGAGAAATTAAAGTCGCCCATTATTACCACAGTACCTGCATGTGGTGCCCGCACCATTTGATTATGCACCTGTTCTTCTATCTCCTCAGTGATGTTTGGGGGTCTATATATTATGCCGAAAACAATTTTTTCTGCATTTCCCCATCTTTGCATTTCCACCCACAGTGTTTCCACATCTTTACCATCTTCACCCACTATTACCTCTTTCACATTTGCCTTCACTCCTTGCATACAGACACACTCCTCCTCCCTTCCTGTTTGCTCTGTCCTTCCTAAATAGATTAAAAACTTGAAGGTTAACAACACAGTCATGGGAGGAGTTCAGTCATGTTTCAGCAACACCAACCACATAAATCTTTTGCTTGCTAGACTTCTGGCATTTGTGAATAGACATTCTAAATTCCCTTCCAGTTTTACACTTTCCGTCATTGGTATGGGATTATATCTTACACGTTCATTAGACGACATGGGATCATACATTACCCATTTAGTAGACAGCATGGGATTAAATTTTACCCTTTTAGATGACGGCATGATATTATACATCTCTCCTTCGGTAGATGGCATGGAATTATACATTATACCTTTAGTAGACGGCATGGGTTTATACATTACACCTTTAGTAGACAGCATGGGATTATATATTACACAGTTAGTAGATGGCACAAGATTACATGAGATATTGTGGGTACCTATATCTTCATTGCTGGTTTGCAACACATGGATCTCCTTATTCACTGGTCTAGTCCATCTCTTCCACTCCACTTCTCCACCAACTCATACAGTCTTCCCCATCTAACCTATCTACCCCTGCATATTCTAGATTATCCCCCCTCCTCCTCCCTAGTTCAAACACTCCTGCACCCTTTCCAGAATTCTTTCCCCGAGCACAGCAGACCCCCCTCCATTCAGGTGCAATTTATCTGCAATTTATCTGTAGAAAAATCAGCCCAGTGCTCTAAGAATCCAAACCATTCTGTCCTACACCAAGACTTCAGCCTGTCAGGACTCAATCTCCAGGACCCTTGCATCTCAGATTGTAGCTCTGCTCACTGAGCTATCTGGTCCTTTGAACAGCTCCAGTGCTGAACCTGGTTTGTTCCCTGTTTTTCCAGCCGTGCTCTGTGACCTCATGTGGCTCCACCCATGAACTTCCTATTTAAACCCAGCCTTGAAACTTCCTCCTTGTGAGGTTATTGTGCCCTGCTGATAATCTTGCTCCTGTCCAATTTAGCTGTCTACTCTATTGTGCTTTGACCCTTGCTTTCCTTACTGACATTGATTGCTGACTACTCCTCAAAGACTGAAACTGCCCGCATGTTACCGACCTCTGGCTTGCCGACTACGCTTCCTGCCTGCTCCTCAAAGACTGAAACTGCCCACAGGTTACTGACCTCTGGCTTGCCGACTACGCTTCCTGCCTGCTCCTCAAAGACTGAAACCGCCCGCACGTTACCGACCTCTGGCTTGTCGACTACGCTTCCTACAAACAGGTACCCATAGTCACAACTTAAGACTCTAATCAGCTCTAGATTGTAACAGAATAACCTCACCCAAAATGGAGTCTGTTGTGAACACCCTGAGGCAACAAGTGGCAGAGCTTCAAGAATTTGGTGCCACTTACCAAAAAAATTTTTAAAAATTTCAAAACCCCGGTGCGGATCAACAAAAAGGAAAATAATTGAGCTTTAA
>JAODAL010008533.1:0-116953 GCA_025379985.1 Phyllomedusa bahiana
GCTGGCCGGGATAAGCGTTCCCCGGACACATTTGCGGGAATTCAGCTCCGGGTCAATCACGGCCCAGTGCTCCCTTAACGGGGAACCTATAGAGTGCTCTGCGAGGAGACGTAGCTCCATGTTCACCCATACGTGTGGCATGGCTTCACTCTTTGGAGAGGGACTCGAGCTCTGCCAAGTGGTGCTAAATGGGACTCCAGCCACTGGACTCCTGGACTCAGGGAGCCTGGTTACGTTTCTTGCGGCTCACCTTCCGCACGAGTTGGTTCCTGGAAAATCTGTGGGGGTAGTATGTATACATGGGATACTAAAACTTTAATCTGTGGCCGAGGTTAACCTGAAAAGCGTGTGCATTACAGTGTCACACCATGTGGGGGTCGTGCCCAGATTAATGCATGATCTGATTATTGGCAGGATTGTCCAGTATTCTGGACATATGGGCCGTCATTAGGCTGCCTAATTATGCAAGATGTGTAGACTGGCCCAACATGGCTGTCTCGGAGGGTATTCCGGATTTTCCCCTAAATGTTCTGGTAGGTGATAATGAAGAGGATTTCACTCCTGAAATGGCTATCACAGACTTAGAGGTGTCAAGGGGAAACTTTAGGTCGGCCCAACTTCAGGATGAGACTGTCAAGTTGGTAATTTAAGGAAAAAACATCAAAAATCTGTTTCATCATTACATTCTTATTAAGCTCATCAGATAGTTTGTTAAACTGCTTTTACTGCTATAAATCCTTATCTAAGTATCTGATATCTCTCACACAGCTTTCCTTGAGACAGATGCATTGTCTGCTAGAAGCAAGAAAGTCAAGGACTTCCTCCTCCCCCCAGATGATACAGAGCGTTTGGGAATGTGTCATATAAGCTAATGCTTCATATGTACAAGCAAATTTATAACTTGTCTCTTAGCGACCGCCAATTAACCAATCATGTAGTGATAAAATAGTCATGTGATTAAAAAAGTTCTATTGGAATATAATTTACTGTGAGTATAGTAGATTTCATGTCCGAAACGGAAGGTGTCGGTCATGTTTCTCGAGCTCTGGCTGCCGGCAGCAATAATAATAATATAATTCAGAGGAGGCATTTAATTTGATAAGGAGTGGAACAAAGATAGATTCAACACCTGATTTAATCATCTTGACAGTGGTGCCGTGCTCTCAAACGCCCGAGGACGACTATCCGGAGGGGGGCTGACGCCTTACCATCGACTGAACGGTCCTGGAGTGCCCGAATCACTTGGGGCCTGATCAACCCCACAGAAATAGGTAAGTTAGCAGATTTTTTTAGTCTTTGACTTATCTGTTTTTAAGACATTCTAGTGAAAGTCTTTTGGTGGTTGTCGCCTTCCTTAGGAGACCTGTGTAAGCGTTTAGGTGTGCCTCCAGGGTGTGCTCCGGTACAGGTGTGCGTATCATATGCGTATACCTTTAAACGCTACCAATTAATGCCTCTGCTTGTTGCTCTGTAAAGTATACGTGACTGGATAGTGTTTTTTCCCCTTTCAGTATCATATTTCAGTGTAAGGTCAGGAGCTGGGCTCCTGATGGAAAAAAAAAATTAGATATCAGAGATAAGCGACCCGGTAGTAGGAAACCGAAGACTGTCATAAGTTATATAGAGTTATATACATATTCAGTTTTAGTTATAGACAGATGATCTGCATTGCTGAAGAGAACTGGCGAATTGCCAAAGCCTTCTATAGTTTTAGACAGACGATATGAAGAAATGGTTAAAGAATAGCCATAAGCCTGTTATAGACAGAAGATCTGGTTTCGATAAGCCTGTTATAACAGAATCTTGGTTTCTGATAAGCCTGTTATAGAACAGAAGATCTTGGTTTCTGATAAGCCTTTTATAGACAGATGAGATTTGAGATTACCTGTTATACAGATGTAAACAGATTTGAGATTAGCCTTTTTAACAGATGGTATAGACAGATGAGATTTGAGATTAGCCTGTTATACAGAGGGTTTAAACAATGAGATTTGAGATTACCTTTATACAGATGGTATAATCAGATGATAATTTGAGATTATCTGCGGGATGAGCAAAGACATTCATTAGTGTTTAGGTATGTACGAGGCTTAACCTAAACAGGTCCAGTAATCAGATAGCGGGGATCTGTAACAGACTTATCCTGGATCCCGTCCTCTATTTTCCCACCCCTGTTTTCCATCATTAAGGGACGTGAGTTATATTTATGCATACATCTTGTTGATTTTTCTTTAGATGTTACGTATTGTTGTTATAAACTGCAATTTTTCACTGATGAAACCCAGTATCTAGGGGGAAAACCGTTGGAATTTTGGGAAATTTTTTTTAAGGCGTTATTGATTATCTTTCTTTTACGCATCATCATTCATAGTATTTTTTGAACATCAAACGTATATTGTCTGTTGTATTGTTATTTATCACAGCACTTTTTTGTTTGTGCACTCCATTTGTAGTATATGTTTTTTGTTTTTTTTCTTTCTCTTTTTTCATTTAGATGTAGCTAGGACAAAGGGGTTTGTTTAGGTTCCCATGTGGGGCGCCCCTTAATTTTTTTTTTTGGGGGATTTCCCCATTTTTGAGGTAGACAGGGCCTTGATAGGGTAATATTTGAGGTGTTTTTTCGTTTTCTTTCTCCAACTCTTATTCATTCTGATTAAAAGTTTTTTTGTTTTATGTATCTTTTTTCTAGGTGTTTTACCTGTAGTTGTTTTGGTTTGGACTGTATAATAACGGGTATGTCCCAAAGGATTGGCGCATATCAAAAGTAGTGGTAATTTCAAAATGGGTCAAAAAGTGATCCTGGAAACTATAGCCGTTAATTTAACCTCCCCTTGTAGGTAAAATATTTGAAGGGTCAGGATAGACATGTAGAGAAGTGAACCATATCTGGAAGTGAAACAATATGAAAGTATGTGAATTGTATTGTGGACTACACCCCCCATCATTGTCTCTGGGTGTATATGTTTATTCATTGTGCTATGTTCTGGTATGTGTATTGTGAATAGTGGACTACACCCCCCATCATTGTCTCTGCTGTATATGTTTATTCATTGTGCTATTTTCTGGTATGTGAATTGTGAATAGTGGACTACACCCCATATCATTGTCTTTGCTTTATATGTTTATTCATTGTGCTATGTTCTTGCATGTGAATGTGTATTGATTAATCACCCTATGTTTATTTGTATTGCTAGTGACCCCACATTCTGCCCTTGTAGTATCTTCTTGTCTGCTGGCTTATTTGTAACTCCACCCATTGCTGGCAGCTGGGCCCACTGATTTATATCAATGAACTGCACATAGTATGGTATAAATGTGTTAGCTTGGGTCAGTATTGACCAATGGGTCAGGATAGACATGTAGAGAAGTTAAACAGATATGAAAGTGAAACAGATATGAAAGTGAGTGATTGAGGAGATTAAATAAAACTGAAATTAAACCGGAAGTGGCCTTAAGGGGGCTTGGAGGAATGCCTTTTTGTGAGTACTGTATCTAGTCTTTTTAAACAACCCTTGTTCACCATGCTTACTATTGCTGTCTGTCTTGCAGCCATCTACCTCCTGGCTTACCACCCAGTTATGCCCTCTGAGAATCCTATCCATATCAGTGCCTCTCTCCTTCCCTCACCTATGTATACATCCCACATACTCCTTTCCCTTTTCAAATGCCACAAACCACCTGCTCACATTGTGCTGCACAAACGCCGCTCATATTCATCACTAAACCATCTGCTGTATCTTTTCTTTCTCCTGCTTCTCGCTGCAGGTGACATCTCTCTTAACCCCGGCCCACCCTCCTTTACTGCTCACCCCACCTCCTCCCTCCATAGAAACCCTGCCAAACTGCTTGCTATTCGCTGTACGTCTTTTCCAGTCCCTTTCAAATGTGCTCTGTGGAACGCCCGATCCGTCTATAACAAACTCACTGCTGTCCATGACCTGTTCCTCTCTCACTCCCTCAATCTCCTCGCTCTCACTGAAACATGGCTTCAGCAATCTGATACTGCTTCCCTTGCTGCTCTCACCTATGGTGGGCTACGCTTCACCCACACCCCCAGACCTGAGAACAGGCCGGGTGGAGGAGTTGGCGTACTTCTTTCTCCACACTGCACTTACCAGGTCATCCCTCCCGCACCCTCCCTCACTTTCCCCTCCTTTGAGGTCCACACCCTCAGACTCTTTCAGCCATTTTCCCTCCGAGTCACCGTTGTGTACAGACCCCCCGGCTCTCCCCGCCAGTTTCTAGATCATTTTGCTGCCTGGCTTCCTCATTTCCTCTCTACTGAAATACCCACACACATCATGGGTGATTTTAACATCCCCATTGATGACCCCATGTCTCCTTCTGCCTCTTATCTTCTTTCAATAACCACTTCCCTCGGCCTATCTCAGTTTACAGACTCTCCCACCCACAAGGATGTGAACTCTCTTGATCTGGTTTTCTGTAACCTTTCCTCAATCTCTAACTTTAATAATTCTCCTTATACTCTGTCTGATCACAACCTTATCTCCTTCACTATTACTACTTCTCACCCATCTCCAGACAAGCCTGCCCGTCACCCATTCAGAAACATCCGCTCCATTAACACCCAGGAACTTACAGACACCATACAGTCCTCACTGCCCCCAATCTCCTCCCTCTCCTGTCCGGAACCTGGCTGTCAAACATTACAATGAAACTCTCACAACCACCCTGGACATATTGGCACCACTCACACACCGCACCACCAGAGTCAGACGGCGGCAGCCTTGGCACACGCCTCAGACTCGCCATCTGCAGTGCTGTTCCAGGTGTGCTGAGCGTCTGTGGAGAAAGTCGAAGCTACCTGCAGATTTTCTTCACTATACATTCATGCTCAGGACTTACCACACCGCCCTTCACTGCTCCAAATAAAAATATTTCACCTCCCTCATCTAAACCCTTTAAACACAACAACCCAAAACGCCTGTTTGACACCATTCACTCCCTTCTCAGGCCTAAAGCTAATGCCCCAGTTACTGACCTCTGTGCTGAAGACCTGGCCACTCATTTAAAAGAGAAAATTGACAGAATCCGGCATAACATATCAGCTCAAACCCCAAGCAGCACCCATTTGGTCCCTCTCCACACATCCCCCAGCTTACTCTCAGCTCTTGACCGAACAACAGAAGAAGAAGTGTCCAGCCTTCTGCCCCACCACCTGCTCTAGTGACCCCATTCCCTCCCACCTTGTCCAGTCCATTTCTCCAGCTGTCCTCTCTCACATAACTACAATCTGTAACCTCTCTCTCTCCACTGGGATTTTTCCATCCTCCTTTAAACACGCTATTACTCCTTTACTGAAAAAGCCCTCTCTGGACCCATCCTGCGCTGCCAACTACCGACCAGTCTCTAACCTGCCCTCCATCTCTAAACTCCTGGAACGCTTGGTCTACTCTTGGCCTAATCCGCTATCTCTCTGCTAACTCTCTTCTCGATCCTCTACAATCCGGTTTCCGCACCCTACACTCCACGGAAACTGCTCTAACTAAAGTCTCCAATGATCTCCTCACTGCTAAATCTCAGGACAACTACTCGTTGTTGCTTCTTCTGGATCTCTCTGCAGCGTTTGACACTGTGGATCACCATCTTCTCCTCAGCATGCTCGGCACCATTGGTCTCCAGGACACAGCTCTCGCTTGGTTCTCATCCTACCTCTCTGACCGCTCCTTCAGTGTCTTATTTGCAGGATCTACCTCCTCTCCTTTATCTCTTGCTGTCGGGGTTCCTCAGGGATCTGTTCTCGGTCCCCTCCTCTTTTCTATCTACACAGCCCCCATTGGACAAACAATCAGCAGATTTGGCTTCCAGTACCATCTCTATGCGGATGACACTCAACTATACACCTCCTCCTGGGACATCACTCCCGCCCTGCTACAGAACACCAGTGACTGTCTGTCCGCTGTCTCTGACATCATGTCCTCTCTCTATCTCAAACTAAAACTCACTAAAACTGAACTTCTAGTCATCCCACCATCTACTAACCGACCTTACCCTGCCATTTCTGTCTCAGTGTGTGGCACCACCATAACTCCAAGGCAGCAGGCCCGCTGTCTGGGGGTTATACTAGATTCTGATCTGTCTTTCACCCCCTATATCCAGTCCCTCGTCCGCTCCTGTCACCTGCACCTCAAGAACATCTCCAGAATCCGTCCTTTTCTCACTGTGAAAACAACTCAAACTCTCATTGTTGCTCTTATTCATTCTCGTCTTGACTACTGTAACTCCTTGCTTATCGGTCTCCCACTGTGCAAAGTCTCCCTCTTTCCCAAACTGTCCTGAATGCAAACAGCCAGCTTGTCTTTCTTTCCAGCCGCTACACTGATGGCTCTACCCTGTGTCAGTCACTGCACTGGTTGCCCATTCAATACAGGATACAATATAAACTCATCGCACTCACCCATAAAGCTCTCCACAGCTCTGCACCCCCCTACATCTCCTCCCTCATCTCTGTCTACCACCCTACCCGCTCTCTCCGCTCTGCTGATGATATCAGATTACATTCCTCAATCATCCGAACCTCCCATGCACGTCTTCAAGACTTCACACGTGCGGCATCAGTTCTCTGGAACATGCTACCGCAGGCGATCAGGCACACTCAGAACTCTCATAGCTTTAAGAGGGCCCTGAGAACACATCTTCTCACTCTGGCCTACCAGAATCCTTAATGGCTAACCCTCCCCCTCACCCGCCAGCGCACTCATTTTCGTCACTTAACTATATATATAGATGTACTGTCTGGGTGGCAGGTCCTTCCGAATTCTACATAAAACAACCCCATATTTATGTCACATGGATGGACCATTGTAAATCTAGCACTTCTTATCCTTCGTCTCTCCCATACACCCTAATAGATTGTAAGATCTTGCGAGCAGGGCCCTCTCACCTTGTGTCTCATCTGTAAGTAGCTTTTCATTGTGCAATGTATGTTTTTTGTCTGCACCTACACCCTCCAAATTGTAAAGTGCTGTGGAATATGTTGGCGCTATATAAATAAAGATTATTATTATTAAGGTTTTCTAAGAGATGCTATGCTGGAATATCTCACTGAAAATAAATGTATAACTCTGGTCCAGCTTGGATTTGTGAAGAATTGGTCCTTTCAAACTAATCTCATCAGTTTCTATGAGGAGGTCAGTTCTAGACTGGATCGTGGTGAGGTATTAGATGTCATACATCTAGATTTTTCTAAAGCATTTGACACTTTGCCACATAAAAGGTTGGTAAGTAGTGATGAGCGATTGCTAAAAAAATCTAGATCAAGTAGATTCTCGATTTTTAAGAAAAGCTTTTCAATTATCGAGGCGATCTCGATCCGATCGTCGATTCCCATTAAAGTCAATGGGAGAAGATGATCAGGTTAATTTTTATACCAAAACAGGTGAGGAGAAGCTGGAATTACCATCCAGAACAGTAAACTGGATACGTAGTACAACTTAGTGAAGACAGTTTGGCTCTAAGAGTCACAGAAAAAAATTCAGATCCTTTCAATGGCTAACTGAAAAGATGAGGACAGCGTAGCTATAGGAGGTACAGTGGTACCAGCTGCTACGGGGCCCCTTTGACACATAAGAAGACACCGGTATTGGGAATGGCACATGGTAACTGGCAGGAGCCCCCTATCACTTTTTTGCTCCAGGGCCCAAGAACATATCATATAGTGGTGGCGGCAAGAACATCCCAACGGGGAACATGGAGGTTCATCTGGCAGGGCCACAGTTATAGAGAGTGCAGTGGTAGCTATTCACCGTTTCAGGGCCCCATGCAGCTAAATCCAATGGGGCCCCCTCCCAGTGTTATATTTAAAAAAATACATATATATTAGTAATATATATATATATATAATAAAATATATATATATAATTTTTATTATTATTATTTTTATAATATATCACAGTGCCCCTTTTTGATTAAGGCCCCTGCTAGGAGTACTGCCCTATTGGCACCCCTGACACCCTCTTTACAGTAGCCTAATCCCCAAACCAGCAAAAATGACCTTTTGGACACTCAGAATAAAATTTGCAAGAAGAAATGAGTATTTGAAATAAGATTTTTTTCAATAGGACCTTTACTATTGGTGTCTTTTACAGTGGCCTGATCCCAGAAAGCATACTACGATCTGTCTATGCAGGACGCCAGGGAGTACGAAAAACTGAGAGCAGAAATCCTGGCACGTTTGGGGTACCTCTGATGGTGCAGGCCCAAAGGGTGCATGACTGGGGCTACAGCTGGGACAAGCCACCAAGGTCCCAACTGTTTGACCTCTTGCACCTTGTCCAAAAATTGCTGCAGACCGACATTTGTACCCTGGCCCAAATAGTGGAGCGTGTTGTAGCGGACCTTTTTGTGCAGTCTCTTCCCTGATCGGTAGAGTGTTGGGTCACGCAGGGCCAGTCCGTAGATGACCTGGTGACCTTAGTGGAACGATGCTGTGCGGTGGTAAAATCCCTGATTGACCCTGGACATCTGTCCTCTCCATTTTGGGTTGTCCGCAGTTCTTCAGAGAGCCAGAAAAAGGGATCCTGAATTCACCGGGAGGAAAGTTCCAAGGCCAAGGGTGGGCTGGACCTGGCGATTAGAGCTGTTCCCCGGGACATCATTTGCTGGAAGTGTCATGCTCCGGGTCACATCACGGCCCAGTGCTCCCTTAACGGGGAACCTATAGAGTGCTCTGCGAGGAGACGTAGCTCCATGTTCACCCATACGTGTGGCATGGCTTCACTCTTTGGAGAGGGACTCGAGCTCTGCCAAGTGGTGCTAAATGGGACTCCAGCCACTGGACTCCTGGACTCAGGGAGCCTGGTTACGTTTCTTGCGGCTCACCTTCCGCACGAGTTGGTTCCTGGAAAATCTGTGGGGGTAGTATGTATACATGGGGATACTAAACTTTAATCTGTGGCCGAGGTTAACCTGAAAAGCGGTGGCATTACAGTGTCACACCATGTGGGGGTCGTGCCCAGATTAATGCATGATCTGATTATTGGCAGGGATTGTCCAGTATTCTGGGACATATGGGCCGTCATTAGGCTGCCTAATTATGCAAGATGTGTAGACTGCCCAACCATGGCTGTCTCGGAGGGTATTCCGGATTTTCCCCTAAATGTTCTGGTAGGTGATAATGAAGAGGATTTCACTCCTGAAATGGCTATCACAGACTTAGAGGTGTCAAGGGGAAACTTTAGGTCGGCCCAACTTCAGGATGAGACTGTCAAGTTGGTAATTTAAGGAAAAAACATCAAAAATCTGTTTCATCATTACATTCTTATTAAGCTCATCAGATAGTTTGTTAAACTGCTTTTACTGCTATAAATCCTTATCTAAGTATCTGATATCTCTCACACAGCTTTCCTTGAGACAGATGCATTGTCTGCTAGAAGCAAGAAAGTCAAGGACTTCCTCCTCCCCCCAGATGATACAGAGCGTTTGGGAATGTGTCATATAAGCTAATGCTTCATATGTACAAGCAAATTTATAACTTGTCTCTTAGCGACCGCCAATTAACCAATCATGTAGTGATAAATAGTCATGTGATTAAAAAAGTTCTATTGGAGTGTAATTTACTGTGATTAAAGTAGATTTCATGTCCGAAACGGAAGGTGTCGGTCATGTTTCTCGGGCTCTGGCTGCCGGCAGCAATAATAATAATATAATTCAGAGGAGGCATTTAATTGGATAAGGACTGGAACAAAGATAGATTCCACACCTGATTTAATCATCTTGACAGTGGTGCCGTGCTCTCAAACGCCCGAGGACGACTATCCGGAGGGGGGCTGACGCCTTACCATTGACTGAACGGTCCTGGAGTGCCCGAATCACTTGGGGCCTGATCAACCCACAAAATAGGAAAGTTAGCAGATTTTTAGTCTTTGACTTATCTATTTTTCGGACATTCTAGTGAAAGTCTTTTGGTGGTTGTCGCCTTCCTTAGGAGACCTGTGTAAGCGTTTAGGTGTGCCTCCAGGGTGTGCTCCGGTACAGGTGTGCGTATCATATGCGTATACCTTTAAACGCTACCAATTAATGCCTCTGCTTGTTGCTCTGTAAAGTATACGTGACTGGATAGTGTATTTTCCTTTCAGTATCATATTTCAGTGTAGGTCAGGAGCTGGGCTCCTGATGGGAAAAAAAATTAGATATCAGGGATAAGCGACCCGTCAGAAGGAAACCGAAGCCTGTCATAAGTTATATACAGTTATATACAGATATAGTTATAGACAGATGATCTGAATTCCTGAAGAGAACTGGCCAATTGCCAAAGCCTGCTATAGTTATAGACAGACGATCTGAAGAAATGGTTAAAGAGTAGCCATAAGCCTGTTATAGACAGAAGATCTTGGTTTCTGATAAGCCTGTTATAGACAGAAGATCTTGGTTTCTGATAAGCCTGTTATAGACAGAAGATCTTGGTTTCTGATAAGCCTGTTATAGACAGATGAGATTTGAGATTAGCCTGTTATACAGATGGTATAGACAGATGACATTTGAGATTAGCCTGTTATACAGATGGTATAGACAGATGAGATTTGAGATTAGCCTGTTATAACAGATAGGTTTCTTTATACAGAATTCAGATATATTTGAGATTATCTGCTGATGAGCAGAAGACATTCATTAGTGTTAGGTATGTACGAGGCTTAACCTCAACAGGTCCAGTAATCAGATAGCGGGGATCTGTACATGACTTATCCTGGATCCCGTCCTCTATCTTACCAGCCCTGTTTTCCATCATTAAGGGACGTGAGTTATATTTATTGCATACATCTTGTTGATTTTTTCTTAGATGTTCCATATTGTTGTATTCAACTGCAATTTTTCCCTGATGAACCCCAGTATCTAGGGGGGAAACGCGTTGGAATATTGGAATATTTATGCGTTATTGATTATCTTCCTATGACGCATCATCAATTCATAGTAAATTTTTTAACATCAAACGTATATTGTCTGTTGTATTGTTATTTATCACAGCACTTTTTTTGTTTGTGCACTCCATTTGTAGTATATGTGTTTTTGTTTTTTTTTCTTTCTCTTTTTTCATTTAGATGTAGCTAGGGACAGGGTTAGTTTAGGTTCCAGTGTGGGGGCGCCCTTATTGGGGCGATTTCCCCATTTTTGAAAGGGAGACAGGGCCTTGATAGGGTATATTTGAGGGTGTTTTTTCGTTTTCTTTCCCAACTCTTATTCATTCTGATTAAAAGTTATGTTTTATGTATCTTTTTTCTAGGTGTTATACCTGTAGTTGTTTTGGTTTGGACTGTATAATAACGGGCTATGTCCCAAAGGATTGGCGCATATCAAATGTAGTGGTAATATTCAAAATGGGGTCAAAAAGTGATCCTGGAAACTATAGGCCGGTAAGTTTAACCTCCATTGTAGGTAAAATATTTGAAGGGTCAGGATAGACATGTAGAGAAGTGAACCATATCTGGAAGTGAAACAGATATGAAAGTCTGTGAATTGTGAATTGTGGACTACACCCCCCATCATTGTCTCTGCTGTATATTTTTTTCATTGTGCTATGTTCTGGTATGTGAATTGTGAATAGTGGACTACACCCCCCATCATTGTCTCTGCTGTATATGTTTATTCATTGTGCTATGTTCTGGTATGTGAATTGTGAATAGTGGACTACACCCCATATCATTGTCTTTGCTTTATATGTTTATTCATTGTGCTATGTTCTTGCATGTGAATGTGTATTGATTAATCACCCTATGTTTATTTGTATTGCTAGCGACCCCACATTCTGTCCTTGTAGTATCTTCTTGTCTGCTGGCTTATTTGTAACTCCACCCATTGCTGGCAGCTGGGCCCACTGATTTATATCAATGAACTGCACATAGTATGGTATAAATGTGTTAGCTTGGGTCAGTATTGACCAATGGGTCAGGATAGACATGTAGAGAAGTTAAACAGATATGAAAGTGAAACAGATATGAAAGTGAGTGATTGAGGAGATTAAATAAAACTGAAATTAAACCGGAAGTGGCCTTAAGGGGGCTTGGAGGAATGCCTTTTTGTGAGTACTGTATCTAGTCATTTTTAAACAACCCTTGTTCACCATGCTTACTATTGCTGTCTGTCTTGCAGCCATCTACCTCCTGGCTTACCACCCAGTTATGCCCTCTGAGAATCCTATCCATATCAGTGCCTCTCTCCTTCCCTCACCTATGTATACATCCCACATACTCCTTTCCCTTTTCAAATGCCACAAACCACCTGCTCACATTGTGCTGCACAACCGCCGCTCATATCATCACTAAACCATCTGCTGTATCTTTTCTTTCTCTCTGCTTCTCGCTGCAGGTGACATCTCTCTTAACCCCGGCCCACCCACCTTTACTGCTCACCCCACCTCCTCCCTCCATAGAAACCCTGCCAAACTGCTTGCTATTCGCTGTACGTCTTTTCCAGTCCCTTTCAAATGTGCTCTGTGGAACGCCCGATCCGTCTATAACAAACTCACTGCTGTCCATGACCTGTTCCTCTCTCACTCCCTCAATCTCCTCGCTCTCACTGAAACATGGCTTCAGCAATCTGATACTGCTTCCCTTGCTGCTCTCACCTATGGTGGGCTACGCTTCACCCACACCCCCAGACCTGAGAACAGGCCGGGTGGAGGAGTTGGCGTACTTCTTTCTCCACACTGCACTTACCAGGTCATCCCTCCCGCACCCTCCCTCACTTTCCCCTCCTTTGAGGTCCACACCCTAAGACTCTTTCGGCCATTTTGCCTCCGAGTCACGGTTGTGCACAGACCCCCCGGCTCTCCCCGCCAGTTTCTAGATCATTTTGCTGCCTGGCTTCCTCATTTCCTCTCTACTGAAATACCCACACTCATCATGGGTGATTTTAACATGCCCATTGATGACCCCATGTCTCCTTCTGCCTATTGTCTTCTTTCAATAACCTCGGCCTATCTCAGTTTACAGACTCTCCCACCCACAAGGATGTGAACTCTCATGATCTGGTTTTCTGTAAAATTTCCTCAATCTCTAACATTAATAATTCTCCTTATAATCTGTCTGATCACAACCTTATCTCCTTCACTATTACTAATTCTCACCCATCTCCAGACACACCTGCCCGTCACCCATTCAGAAACATCCGCTCAATTAACACCCAGGAACTTACAGACACCATACAGTCCTCACTGCCCCCAATCTCCTCCCTCTCCTGTCTGGACCTGGCTGTAAAACATTACAATGAAACTCTTACAACCACCCTGGACATATTGGCACCACTCACACACCGCACCACCAAAGTCAGACGCCGGCAGCCTTGGGACACGCCTCAGACTCGCCATCTGCAGCGCTGTTCCAGGTGTGCTGAGCATCTGTGGAGAAAGTCGAAGCTACCTGCAGATTTTCTTCACTATACATTCATGCTCAGGACTTACCACACCGCCCTTCACTGCTCCAAATAAAAATCTTTCGCCTCCCTCATCTCAACCTTACACAACAACCCAAAACGCCTGTTTGACACCATTCACTCCCTTCTCAGGCCTAAAGCTAATGCCCCAGTTACTGACCTCTGTGCTGAAGACCTGGCCACTCATTTCAAAGAGAAAATTGACAGAATCCGGCAAAACATCTCATCTCAAACCCCAAGCAGCACCCATCTGGTCCCTCCCCACACATCCCCCAGCTTACTCTCAGCTCTTGACCCAACGACAGAAGAAGAAGTGTCCAGCCTTCTCTTGTCTGCTCGCCCCACCACCTGCTCTAGTGACCCCATTCCCTCCCACCTTGTCCAGTCCATTTCTCCAGCTGTCCTCTCTCACATAACTACAATCTGTAACCTCTCTCTCTCCACTGGGATTTTTCCATCCTCCTTTAAACACGCTATTACTCCTTTACTGAAAAAGCCCTCTCTGGACCCATCCTGCGCTGCCAACTACCGACCAGTCTCTAACCTGCCCTCCATCTCTAAACTCCTGGAACGCTTGGTCTACTCTTGGCCTAATCCGCTATCTCTCTGCTAACTCTCTTCTCGATCCTCTACAATCCGGTTTCCGCACCCTACACTCCACGGAAACTGCTCTAACTAAAGTCTCCAATGATCTCCTCACTGCTAAATCTCAGGGCAACTACTCGTTGTTGCTTCTTCTGGATCTCTCTGCAGCGTTTGACACTGTGGATCACCATCTTCTCCTCAGCATGCTCGGCACCATTGGTCTCCAGGACACAGCTCTCGCTTGGTTCTCATCCTACCTCTCTGACCGCTCCTTCAGTGTCTTATTTGCAGGATCTACCTCCTCTCCTTTATCTCTTGCTGTCGGGGTTCCTCAGGGATCTGTTCTCGGTCCCTCCTCTTTTCTATCTACACAGCCCCCATTGGACAAACAATCAGCAGATTTGGCTTCCAGTACCATCTCTATGCGGATGACACTCAACTATACACCTCCTCCTGGGACATCACTCCCGCCCTGCTACAAAACACCAGTGACTGTCTGGCCGCTGTCTCTGACATCATGTCCTCTCTCTATCTCAAACTAAAACTCACTAAAACTGAACTTCTAGTCATCCCACCATCTACTAACCGACCTTACCCTGCCATTTCTGTCTCAGTGTGTGGCACCACCATAACTCCGAGGCAGCAGGCCCGCTGTCTGGGGGTTATACTAGATTCTGATCTGTCTTTCACGCCCTACATCCAGTCCCTCGTCCGCTCCTGTCACCTGCACCTCAAGAACATCTCCAGAATCCGTCCTTTTCTCACTGTGAAAACAACTCAAACTCTCATTGTTGCTCTTATGCATTCTCATCTTGACTACTGTAACTCCTTGCTTATCGGTCTCCCACTGTGCAAACTCTCCCCTCTCCAATCTGTCCTGAATGCAGCAGCCAGGCTTGTCTTTCTTTCCAGCCGCTACACTGATGGCTCTACCCTGTGTCAGTCACTGCACTGGTTGCCCATTCAATACAGGATACAATATAAACTCATCGCACTCACCCATAAAGCTCTCCACAGCTCTGCACCCCCCTACATCTCCTCCCTCATCTCTGTCTACCACCCTACCCGCTCTCTCCGCTCTGCTGATGATATCAGATTACATTCCTCAATCATCCGAACCTCCCATGCACGTCTTCAAGACTTCACACGTGCGGCATCAGTTCTCTGGAACATGCTACCGCAGGCGATCAGGCACACTCAGAACTCTCATAGCTTTAAGAGGGCCCTGAGAACACATCTTCTCACTCTGGCCTACCAGAATCCTTAATGGCTAACCCTCCCCCTCACCCGCCAGCGCACTCATTTTCGTCACTTAACTATATATAGATGTACTGTCTGGGTGGCAGGTCCTTCCGAATTCTACATAAAACAACCCCATATTTATGTCACATGGATGGACCATTGTAAATCTAGCACTTCTCACCCTTCGTCTCTCCCGTATACCCTAATAGATTGTAAGATCTTGCGAGCAGGGCCCTCTCACCTTGTGTCTCATCTGTAAGTAGCTTTTCATTGTGCAATGTATGTTTTTTGTCTGCACCTACACCCTCCAAATTGTAAAGTGCTGTGGAATATGTTGGCGCTATATAAATAAAGATTATTATTATTAAGGTTTTCTAAGAGATGCTATGCTGGAATATCTCACTGAAAATAAATGTATAACTCTGGTCCAGCTTGGATTTGTGAAGAATTGGTCCTTTCAACCTAATCTCCTCAGTTTCTATGAGTAGGTAAGTTCTAGACTGGATCGTGGTGAGGTATTGGATGTCATACATCTAGATTTTTCTAAAGCATTTGACACTGTGCCACATAAAAGGTTGGTAAGTAGTGATGAGCGATTGCTAAAAAAATCTAGATCAAGTAGATTCTCGATTTTTAAGAAAAGCTTTTCAATTATCGAGGCGATCTCGATCCGATCGTCGATTCCCATTAAAGTCAATGGGAGAAGATGATCAGGTTAATTTTTATACCAAAACAGGTGAGGAGAAGCTGGAATTACCATCCAGAATAGTAAACTGGATACGTAGTACAACTTAGTGAAGACAGTTTGGCTCTAAGAGTCACAGAAAAAAATTCAGATCCTTTCAATGGCTAACTGAAAAGATGAGGACAGCGTAGCTATAGGAGGTACAGTGGTACCAGCTGCTACGGGGCCCCTTTGACACATAAGAAGACACCGGTATTGGGAATGGCACATGGTAACTGGCAGGAGCCCCCTATCACTTTTTGCTCCAGGGCCCAAGAACATATCATATAGGTGGTGGCGGCAAGAACATCCCAACGGGGAACATGGAGGTTCATCTGGCAGGGCCACAGTTATAGAGAGTGCAGTGGTAGCTATTCACCGTTTCAGGGCCCCATGCAGCTAAATCCAATGGGGCCCCCTCCCAGTGTTATATTTTAAAAAAATATATATATATACATATATATATATATATATATATTTTTTTTTTTTTTATAATATATCACAGTGCCCCTTTTTGATTAAGGCCCCTGCTAGGAGTACTGCCCTATTGACACCCCTGACACCCCTTTTACAGTAGCCTGATCCCAAAACCAGCAAAAATGATCTTTTGGACACTCAGAATAAAATTTGCAAGAAGAAATGAGTATTTGAAATAAGATTTTTTTTTCAATAGGACGTTTACTAATGGTGTCTTTTACAGTGGCCTGATCCCAGAAAGCATACTACGATCTGTCTATGCAGGACGCCAGGGAGTACGAAAAACTGAGAGCAGAAATCCTGGCACGTTTGGGGTACCTCTGATGGTGCATGGCCCAAAGGGATGCATGACTGGGGCTACAGCTGGGACAAGCCACCAAGGTCCCAACTGTTTGACCTCTTGCACCTTGTCCAAAAATTGCTGCAGACCGACATTTGTACCCTGGCCCAAATAGTGGAGCGTGTTGTAGCGGACCTTTTTGTGCAGTCTCTTCCCTGATCGGTAGAGTGTTGGGTCACGCAGGGCCAGTCCGTAGATGACCTGGTGACCTTAGTGGAACGATGCTGTGCGGTGGTAAAATCCCTGATTGACCCTGGACATCTGTCCTCTCCAGTTTGGGTTGTCCGCAGTTCTTCAGAGAGCCAGAAAAAGGGATCCTGAATTCACCGGGAGGAAAGTTCCAAGGCCAAGGGTGGGCTGGACCTGGCGATTAGAGCTGTTCCCCGGGACATCATTTGCTGGAAGTGTCATGCTCCGGGTCACATCACGGCCCAGTGCTCCCTTAACGGGGAACCTATAGAGTGCTCTGCGAGGAGACGTAGCTCCATGTTCACCCATACGTGTGGCATGGCTTCACTCTTTGGAGAGGGACTCGAGCTCTGCCAAGTGGTGCTAAATGGGACTCCAGCCACTGGACTCCTGGACTCAGGGAGCCTGGTTACGTTTCTTGCGGCTCACCTTCCGCACGAGTTGGTTCCTGGAAAATCTGTGGGGGTAGTATGTATACATGGGGATACTAAACTTTAATCTGTGGCCGAGGTTAACCTGAAAAGCGGTGGCATTACAGTGTCACACCATGTGGGGGTCGTGCCCAGATTAATGCATGATCTGATTATTGGCAGGGATTGTCCAGTATTCTGGGACATATGGGCCGTCATTAGGCTGCCTAATTATGCAAGATGTGTAGACTGCCCAACCATGGCTGTCTCGGAGGGTATTCCGGATTTTCCCCTAAATGTTCTGGTAGGTGATAATGAAGAGGATTTCACTCCTGAAATGGCTATCACAGACTTAGAGGTGTCAAGGGGAAACTTTAGGTCGGCCCAACTTCAGGATGAGACTGTCAAGTTGGTAATTAAGGAAAAAACATCAAAATCTGTTTCATCATTACATTCTTATTAAGCTCATCATATAGTTTGTTAAACTCCCTTTAAATTTTTTAAATCCTTATCTAAGTATCTAAATATCTCTCCCCACAGTTTTCCTTTGGACAGATGCATTGTCTGCTAAAAGGGAAAAAGGGGAAATTCGGGGGCCCTTCCCCTCCCCCCCCCAGATGTTTCAGAGCTTTTGGGGGAAATGTGCCTTTTAAAAGCTAATGCTTAAATGTACAACCCAAATTTAAAAACTTGCTCTTAGCGACCCCCCCAATTTAAACCCAAATTCATGTATTGAAAAAATTTACCCAATTTTGATTAAAAAATTTTCTTTTGGGAAAAATGTAATTTACTGGGGTTTTAAATTTGTTTTTCCCATTTCCAAGGAAGGGGGCGGTCATTTTTTTCCTCGAGCTCCCTGGGCTCCCGGGCACAAATAAAATAAAAAATTTCAGGGGAGGAAATTTAATTGGAAAAGGGAAACTGGAAAAAGATGGGGTTTCCCAAACCCCTTTTTTTAATATCTTGAAAGGGGGTGCCGTGCTCTAAAACCCCCAGGACGACTATCCGGAGGGGGGCTGACCCCTTTAAACCTTTAAACTGAAGGGCCCTGGAGTGCCCGAATCATTTGGGGGTTTGAAAAAACCCCACAGAAATGGGAAAAAGTTAGCAGATTTTTAGTCTTTTAAAATTATCTTTTTTTGGGGACATTTTGTGAAAGTTTTTTTGGGTTTGGTTTGGGCCGCCTTCCTTAGGAGCCTGTGAAAGCGTTTAGGTGTGCCCCCGGGGTTTGTGCCCCCGGTCGGTTTGTGCGTTCAATGCGTATCCCTTTAAAACGCTTACCAAATTAATTCCTCTGCTTGTTGCTTTTGTAAAGTATACGTGACTGGATATTTTTTTTTCCCCTTTCAGTTCATATTTCAGTGTAGGTCAGGAAGTTTGGGCCCTGATGGAAAAAAAAATTAGATATCAGAGAAAAGCGCCCCGGTAGAGGGAAAACCCGAATCCTGCAAAGTTATAAATTTATTTTACAGAATGGGTTATGGGCAGTTTATCTGAATTCCTGAAGAGAATGGCCAATTGCCAAACCCTGCTATGGGTTATGGGGAAAAGACGATTTTGAAGAAAATTTTTTAAAAAAAATAGCCAAAAGCCGTTATAACAGAAGATTTTGGGTTTCCCGATAAGCCTGTTTAGACAAAAGGGGGAAGTTTGGTTTTGATAAGCCTGTTATAGAAAAAAGATTTTGGGTTTCTGAAAAGGGCCTGTTATAAACAGTTTGAGTTTTTGAGATTACCCCTGTTATACAGAGGGGTTTGGGGCCAGATGGTTTTGAGTTTAGCCTGTTTACAGATGGTAAAACAGTTTAATTTGATTGGGCCTGTTATACGATTTTTAAAGGGACAGATGAGATTTGAGTTTACCCTTTTATACGATGGTATAATCAGTTGATTTTTTGAGATTATCTGCTGATGGCAAAGGACATTCATTATTGTTGGGTATTTACGGGGGCCTTTAACCTCAAAAAAACACATTTTTATTTGTTCTGTTTTATTAGGAAAAAAAAAAAAACCTTTTTTCCCATTCGGGGTTTAAAATTTTTTATTCAAGCAAAATCATTGTTATCTTTCACACTAAAAATTTGGCAGGTGTATAACCTTGGCTTCGATTCAAAGCACCCTTTTGGGGGGGGTTTTTGTCGTTTGCGGGCACATTTCCCCCCTGGCTGTATGGCTTATTAAAAAAATTATAGCGCTCGGGTAAAAAGGTGCAGTCGATTTAATTTTTGATCGAAAAAAAAAAATAGTAAAATTTAAAAGGGGACTTAAAGGGAAAAAGAAAAATTTTCGCTTGTGGAATAGCAAAATTTCGGGAAAATTTTAAGCTAGCATGGGGGAGACAGCACTGAAAAAAAATAACGATGCCCTGGCAAAGCATATTTTTTTGGGAAACGTTTGAAAAAATAAAAAGGTTTGAAGTTTGCATTTTGGTAAAAAGGGATTGAGCGCCCCCTTTCCCCAAGTTGGCAAACTTTCAATTTTGGGGGGACTGATCGTCAAAAAAAATTCCTTAACACTGAAAGTTGGTAGATTGGGGGAAAAGGGGAAACGTACAACACTGATCACCCTTGTATTACCTCAACTCCTGCCCCTCCCGGTATTCTTTTCCCTCAGCCCCGTGCCAAAACCCTCCCATTTTTTCTGTAGCCATTTTTATGAAGCCAAAAACTTCTCTGTACCCGGGTTTAAGGGAAAACCCCCAAAACCCCCGTTTGGCATTTCCTGGGGCCCAAATTTTGTAGCCCCTAAGCAAATCCAAAGAACCCGGAATTTTCCGGTTTAAAATTTGAACAGGGGGCCCTTCTTGTTTCCACCTGGGTTTTCCAACTCCCCCTCTCCCCCAATGAAATTTCCCCTTTTTAACTACTAATGTAAACATTTGAAAAAGAAACATTTCATGGGGTTAACGCCCTTTGCCACACCCCCTGCAAATCACAACCACCCCGCAACCACTAACCCTTTGCTCAGGGGACTTCTGGGAAAACCCCCTTTTCCTTTCCCCCCGAAGCCGTTTTTTTGATTTTAGTAAAAAAACGGAGGGGGGCAAAAAGGGTTTGGAAAACAATTTCCCTTTAGTTTTTAGGATGCCGGCCCCCACTTCTGCAATTCAAATTAATGGACCCCCAGTATTTTTCCTTTGCTCACGGCACAAAAGACTGCGCTCTAGGGGGATTAAAACTGTGATTACTTTTTTGCTTTCGGAGGGAACCCAAAAAAATTAAATATCCCATGACAATTGTGTTCACTGCGAAACAAACTTTTAACAAAAAAAAAAATTTGACTTGGGGCCCAAGCGAACAATTTCCCAAAACGCTGCCCCATACCCCTGATTTCTTTTTTGTTCCGTGTTTCACCAAGGGGCTGTGTAAAAAGGCCAAAACCATCGCATTATTTGAACAAAAGTCAATCCCCCCATATCGAAATAGGGATAGTGGTTTAACTAACAAGGGTTTGGCCAAATTTCTGAAGACTACAGGGCCCCCCCTTACTAAAAACCCCCTAATTTTTCCCGGGAAAACAACTTCACCCTTACCGGGAGTATAACCTCATTTTTCCCTTTTTGGGCCAAACTCCCCAAACATTCCCTCCACCACCAAACCAACTCTTTTCATGGACTTCCCCCTCCCTTTGGCAGAAAACCCACCACCCCCAAACCTTCACCTCCTCACCATTTGGTTTCCTTTTTTTCCCCGGGTTTTCCCCTTTCTTTCCCCTTCATGCCCAGCAAAATACCCCGGGATCAACAAATTTACGTCCCTTTTTTATATCCGAAAAAGTCTTTTAATTTTTCTGACCCAAATAGGGCCAGACCCCGGGAAAAAACCCTAGGGGCATTTTACCCGTGGCTTTCCAGTCAGATAAGAAGACATATTCTCCCCCTTGGAAAGATTTTTCCCCATGTTGCCAGCATAAAGGCTGGGGATTATTTTTGGGCCTTTATCATAAAAATTACCCTTTTAAAAAGAAGACATTTTTTGTGGACATCAGTACTTACCATCTGGGGAAGTTTTTGGGCCGTCGTTTTTATTCTTGGGCCAGGGAAACGTTTGGGCTAAATCCTAATGAATATCTTCAATTCTACTCAGGTCCTAGAACCCGGGGAAAATTTTTTATCACCGGTTTTCTCCCTTATTCCAGGCCCATGGATTTGACAAAAAACACTAAAGCTCAAAAAACCCTCTTTTCAAGGGGTTTTGTTTTGGGGTTTCCCTTAAACCCTACTTGGTTTTTTGAAACTATTCAAAACAGAATAGGGCAGAGAAAACCGGGAAAAAACTTCTCTCCTTTGGGCTAAGGCACGACTGATTCATCCCAATATTTTAAGAAGGTTTTTTTAAAATTTAAACCCTATTTCAAGACCCTCCCACGGGGCTCAAAAGGCTCAGCCAAAACACCAACTTTCAATAAAACCAATGAAATTTTTCCCCCTGGTTACCCAACCCTTCCCGCCCCAAATCGGGGAAAAACGGTTCGCAAATCTTTCCAAAAAACACACACCCTGCACAAGGCCCGAACTCGAAAACTTTTTTTTTTACTGCAACCGATCTGGACATATCAGGGGAGGCAGTGCCGCGCTAAATTTTCTTTGACGAAAAAAGGAATTTTGGCTTACCAAGGGAAACCAGCAACTCCCCGAAATACCCTAAACCCAATAATCAACTTCAAGCCCAAGTATCAATTTTTTTGTTTATCAACCCCCAAGTTTCCAAACCAAAAAAACAAAATGCAGCCCTCATTCCACAATAATAATCCATTAATGGGACCTCAGTTTCCCAATTTTTAACCATATTCATTTTCCAACAAGCAAAACCCTAAAGAAAAATAATTCTTTTCCCCCTTTTCCAAACTTTAAAAGGCCACCTCCTATCGTCCTCACCAAAATGGGGATTTCCGGCAAAACAAAGTCTACCTTTTTTCCCTCCAATTTCTTCAGAAAAACACCACTGTTATCATTCGAACCTTTTTGCCGTCCCCTTAAAATTTAAGGGCCCCCAAATTTCCCTTTTTCCTTATAGATACGGGTGCAGCCAGATGGGTTTTCTGAAAACTTCTGACATTCCCCAGACGCTTTATTTTTCTCCTGACTACATTTCTTTGCTTTGAAGGGGGTTTGGAACGCCCAAACCCCAAAAACTCGTTTAAAACCTACTCTGTGCCATTGGACATCTTGGATTTCCTGTTTTAAACTACTTTTTTCTCCTACTTAAAAAAAATAATCTGTTTAAAAGTGATCCCCTAAAAACCCAATGAATGCACTATCAGATTTTGGATTTTTTCGGGAAAATGTTTTTGGGACTACCAATCCAATTTCCCAAAGCTTAAAAGGCTTTTCCCGCTTTTTAAACATGTTTTTCCACACCCAAGCAATACCTCCTGAACTTTTGCCCAACAAGTACCTCCCCAAAAATTTTTGGTCAAAAGGCCCACCCTGTACTTGTCTTCTGAAAGGGAGGGTGCTCCCCCGCCTCGCTTGCCTAAATTTTCCCCTTTTAAAAGCATGATCAAAACAATCTCTGGAGTACATACAGAAACAAAAATTTTCCGGGATAATGGGGTACTCACCCCCGGGCTTTTCCCTTTTTAAAATTTACACCTCGGTTCCCTGTTCACAAAGAAAATTTTTTCCCTTTTGAACCCCCAAAAATTACCTTTTTGTTTTGGACTCAGGAGCAGCCCCATTCTGTCACAGATTATGAAACCCTGGGGGCCCCAAAGCTCATTTTCCCCTCAGCCAAGTACCTTCTTCAGCTCCCCCCAAATTCCAGTCAAGGGTTTTTTGAATGTTTTCTTCAGTGCCCACAAACCAAAAGGGACTGTCAAAAAACCCTTTGCTTTCACTTTTCGTGGTACTCAGCCCACCGGGACGGGGGATGCTTCAAGGGACACAGAACTCACCCAACCTTGATAAGCCCTCCCAGGAAAATGTATGATATTTTCTTGTTTTGCCCCTGTTTTTCCAACTTGTGATCAAGCCTCTTTGAGTCTTCTTCAACATTTGGCATAAATCAATTGCAAAGTCCCCACAGTCCAAGCCCCAAATTGATGTTCTAAGAAAGTTGTTTTTTTCGGACTTGCATAATACAGGGTACCAAACAAATTTTCCGAAAGATTGGGGGAAAAAACTGTGATGTCATTTCTTCACCGAACAATCTAAAAAACTTCATGGATTTTTTTGGCCTCGCCCCCTTACTGTCGTCATGGATACCCTTTCCCCCGGGCCCTTTTGAAGATTTTTTATATTCTTTTTAAGGACATTATTTACCCAATGAACTCTCAAATTTAGGGGGCAAGAAATGTTTTTTAAACCCTGGGAAAAAAAGTATCCTACAAGCTCCACCTGGGGGGTTCGGACTACCACAGCCCTTTTAAAAATTCCCATTTTTTTGGGCTATGGCCAACTTTCCCAATCCTTGACAAAAAAAACTTTGGGGACGTAAAGGACCCTTTTGGGTACTAAATTTTTCAAGGTTTGATTTTCCCGTTGTTCGGGGCTGTCCCTAAATTGCCCTAAAATATTCCTTGCTGCAAAAAAATTTTTTCTTTAAAAAAAATGAAACCTAATTTTAGGGGCCCTTCCGGGGCAATGTTTTTGGCTCCTATATTTTTCAAGGGATCCCCGAAAAAAGGTCGGGAGCAACCTCATTCAAATAAAAAAGGCCCCTTCCGTATACAAAGCCCCAAAACTGATGCCTGAAAATGTCACTTTGAAAGAATTTTAAATACTCTCAAGCCAGCAAATCCCGCTTCCCCCTCTCAAGGGGGGGAAAATGAAGATGAAAAATCAGCCCACCACAGATGAAAACCAGACTGCAGCGGATGAACCTCTTCATGACTGTCTTGAACAAATGGAGGCTGAAACCTCCCATCTTCCTACTCTCTCTACATCCAAGTTGGAGAGCCCAGACTATGTCTTCTTCACAGATGGATCCAGATATGCGGATGATCGATCAAGGACGATATGTGCTGACCAGAGCAGAGAAGAAAGAAAGAGAATGTGAAAAGAAAGAAAGAGAATGTGAGAAGAAAAGAAAGGGGGAATGTGAGAAAAGGAAAAAAAAGGGTTAAAGAAGGAAAGAAGAAAGGTTTAGAAGAAGGAAAAAAGAAGGTGGAAAAAAGAAAAAAGAAAGGAAAGAAGAAAAAGAAGGAAAAAAGAAGGTGAGAAGAAAAAAAAGACGAAGGAAAGGGAAAAGGGGGGAAAACAAGAAAAAGAAGAAACCCAAAGGGGAAAGATGCATTGAAAACGTGTTTTTTTTCCCGTTGAGACAAACCAAACAACTCGAACCAAGCCGAAGGAAAGGGAAACGGGGAGGGAAAGGGAGCGAGATTTCACCAAGGATGGATTCTAGGGAAAGACAATAGACTTTGTTTCCAAGGGCATTATATCCCGCTGTTAAAAAAGGGCTATGATAATTCCCCCAAGGGAAAATAACCAATGATTTTCTTCAAACAGCAAAATATTTCGTACCTACACCCCAAATTTTTCTTTTTTAGGCTTGGGAGCCATGCTAGAAGTTGGAAATATGCAATAATTGTAACCCAGGAGGGACTGAAGCCAACACCAAGGAAGCATATGGCTAAAAACTAAATCCTCTCCAGCGGATCCAGAATAAAACAATTTAAAATTTCCCAAGAGTGGAAAGTACAAGTAGTGGTGGTGGATAAAGTTCTCAGGATTGGCCCAAAAACTAACCCAGTTTTCCAACATCACTGCCCGAAACACCTTTTAAAAAAAACTATTTACTAAATTATATGCAGATTTTTGGGGTCCCTAGGTTGTTTAAAAATTTCCAAAGGGCCTGCCTTTACTGCAGAAGTTTGGAAAAGACCCCCTTTTTAAACTACTAGGGGCTGACCCCCGAACCGCACAAACCCCTACCCAACCCCCAATTAAAAAGGAAAGGGGGAAACAATGAACGCCCCCCTAAAGGAAAAAAAAAAAATTCTGAAAGCTACAAAAAAAACTCTTTCCCCCCGGGGGCCCCGGGTCCTACCCAATTTTTTCATTTTTTTCAGAAAAAACCCCCAGGCCAAACCCCCTGGTTTTCCCCTCCCCAGGGGTTTGTAATTTTTACAGGCCCCCCCAATTAAGGGGGTTTCACACTTAAACAGTTTAGTGCAGGGAATGAAAAGCCTTGTAAAATATGTTTTAAAACTGGTAATTAATTTTTAAAAATAAAGCCATGCCATAGTGTTCTCCTCCATCCCGATCCCCGAAATCTGAACAAAAACTACAAACCCGGTGACCTTTTTTTGTGGGTTTCAAAAAAAAAGGGCAGGGATTCTCTGGAACCCAAAACTTGCCATACCAAGTACCCGATGTCTCCAACCACAATGGGAAAAATTTAAGGGGGAAAACCCACCCGGGTGCATGCTTCACTCACAAGAAGTGACTGCACCAATAAGTCATTTTGAAAAATTTCCCTTTTCCCTTTTTTTATATGTTTTTTATCTTTGGGTGTGTTTTTAAAAAATCAAGAGGGCCCAACCAAGGGGGGGGGCCTTTATGAATTCAAAAACTTGGGATTAGGGCAAAGCCGGGTTTGATTCACTTATGCCCCAGATAAAATCAACAAAAGTTTGGGGCCCGTGTAAAATTTTTCTTTTTATTGAATCAAACCAAAATTTGATAAATTAAAACCCGAGAAGCCCTTTCAAGGTAAGTGAACAATTAAAAGGCCCCCACCTCCAAACATGACTTTCCAGAAACCCTTTTGGGGGTTTTAGATTTTAAACAATCCAAAAGATGCCTCTGGGGGGGGACTGCTCCTGGTTTGGGACCCCGGGGGTCGTTTTTGGGCAAACCCAACATTTCCCTTTCCCCCAAAGGCTCGGGGGGAGGGGCCCCGGGTTTCTTGGGTTTGCCCCTTGGGGGCAAGCCTGACGGGGGTTTTAGTTGGGTTCAACCCCCGCTCCACCTTTCCCCCCTGCTGTCTAAGGAGAGTGACCTTTTAAAACATTCTTGTTCAGTTTAGGGAAGACATCAATCATCATTCCCTTTAGGTTTGGGGGCATTTTTAAAAAGATTTTTATATTTTTAGGGGGGGTTGTCAAGTTGGTAAATTTTAAAGGGAAAAAAAAACAAAAAATCGTTTAGTATTACATTCTTTTAAGCTCATCCCGAAAATTTGTTAAACTGCTTTTAAAGCTATTAAACCTTACGAAAATATCATATTTTTCTCACACAGCTTTCCTTGTAAGATGCAAATTTTTGCTAAAACAAGGAAAATCAAAGGGCTTCCTCCTCCCTCCAGATGATTTCAGAGCGTTTGGGAATTTTTGGGCCCCTTTTAGCTAAAGCTTTCTTTCGTACATGCAAAAATTTTTAATTGGGCTTTAGCGACCGCCAATTAACCATTTAAAAGTTTGTGATAAAATATTTTATGTGATTAAAAAAAATTTTATTGGGAGTGTAATTTTCTGTGGGTTAAAAATAATTTCTTTTCCAAAAAAGGAAGGTGTCGGGCATGTTTTTCGGGCTCTGGCTGCCGGGAGCAAAAAAAAAATATAATTCAGGGGGAGGCATTCAATTTTAAAAAGGATGGGAAAAAAGATTTGATTCCCACCTGATTTAATTAAACTTTACCAAAAACCTTGAAAGGGGGGGTCTTTTTTAAAAAAGTGGGAGCATAAACAGTGTATCCAAAAGCCAGGGGAGTCAAAGGTTCCCCCCCTTTTCCATAAATTTGGGGGCCGGGGTACCGGGGGAACAAAAGTCAGGGAGGACAGCTTTCCGGTGGCCTAAAAACCTTTTTGGGCGTATTGGGGATGGGCCCCCACTTCCCCTAACTTAGGGGGGGGCCTTTGGGGGGTGGATTAAAACTATAGAAAAAAAATCCCCCCAAAAGGGTTTTTCGTGGGGGGGGTCCGGGGGGTTCGGGGTTTCTTTCCATTCTTGGGTCATGGTCAGATAACCTCCCTGGGGCACCAGTGTCACGGGGTGCCTAGGGCTCAACCCGAGGAGGGTTTATCTTAGGGGCCCACTTTTTCCCTTTCTGTCTCTGCCATCCCGTACGGTTTCCCCAAACCCCTTTTTTGGGTTCAAAATTTTTTTCCGATGTGATAACATCATAACTTGAATTTTACCCCAAAAACTTTCAAAACCCCGAAACCCAGGGCCAATATAAACCCAATTTTTTTAGTAATCCCCAAAAACCACTTTACAAACCCCATAGTGGCTGAATTATACCCCCACAATATGTCCACTTTTCACCACCAATAGCGACCCGAATTTATACCTTTTTTTGCCAACTATCTTTTAAGGGGGAAAAGAAAAGGTTTTAAAAAAGGCAACAACCCAAAAATTTTTAAACTTTATTTTTATTGGGAAAAACTAAGTAATACCTAAAACTAAGGAAGATAGTGTGATATTGTGTATACTTTTGCATAATATAGATTACAGAAGCAAAGCACATATTTACATCATATAATTAACAAAGGTAAAGCATAAACACCCATCTCCTGCCCTAGGGCTCCTGGACCTGACTACGGTGCGTCCACCGAATGAATACAATAAGGCAAAGCACTCAAACTTGTCACTAGTGAGTACAATACAATAAAACACTGCAACCTGTCTCCCACCACAGAATCCTCCAGTGCCTTATGGCAGGTCCATGAGCTAATATAATACTGCATCATTTACACTGCATGCTGTAAAGCACCTGAATTTATCTCCTGCCCCAAGGACCAGTTAGCATCACTATAGCAGGTCTATAAACTCAGTACAGTACAAGAGTTAACTTACTTTAAAGCACCTGAATCTATTCTCCTGCCCCAAGGACCAGTTAGCATCACTATTGAAGGTCTATAAATCCAGCACAATACAAGGGTTAACCTACTCACACTGCACACTTCACCAGGGTTTAAAATCTGTCTTAATCTCCGTCCACTGGAGAAGCCGACAGCGGTGAGAACAGAGAGATCCCCTGGGATCTACACGGGCGTCCCCGGTCCAAGATGGCTTCTGATCTCACAACTGTGTGCTCCAGCTTATATCTCATTTGAAAACAAGTGCCTGTGTAACCAAATGTTACACAAACTCTGATAGGTTACATTTGTCCAGTATAACATCTCTCTTTTGAATGGCCAGTTCTTGAGAGGTCACCTTACACCGGACAAAGCCATCATTGGATGCAAAACATGTCAAAAACTCCTGGCAACATGGATACCGAAACTGTGAAATAATAAGAAAACTATGTGATAATGAGACCAGGTGATGAAGACTCCTGGTAGGAACACTCTTCTCACCAAACAACTATGCGATAAGAATACATAAACAGATATTGTTTTTACTGACTCTTGCAGGCACTAAGAAAGTTACTTTATTATATGAGTTAAACCAAGCTGTCTTAAAGGGATCCAAACAATATGGATTCTTGATGGCCAAATAACCTATTAGCATTACAATACCTCCACACTATGACCACATATCACCTCCACATAGTGACTGAATTATACCTCCACACCATGATCACATATGATATCACCACTATATAGAGACTGAATAATACCGTCACACCATTACAGAATATAAACAATTACACTTTGCAAACATATAAGTGATTACAGTTCAGTTATATTTAGTGACTCACAGGTGATATTTCTCTTATGAGTTGGTCATGTAACCTTTTCTTCTCCATCTGATCCACAGCACCATGCTGACTTCTCCCAGCCAACACTCCTCCCTGCAGATTTGGACACAAATATCTTAGAATCTAGATCAAAATCTAGATCATGTCGATTCTCAATGTTTAAGACAATCTTTTCGAATATCGAGGCAATCTCAATCCGATTGTCAATTCCCATTAAAGTCAATGGGAGAAGATAATCAGGTTAATTTTTATACCAAAACAGGTGAGGAGAAGCTGGAATTACCATCCATAACAGTAAACTGGATATTTGGTACAATTTAAGTGAAAAAATTCAGATCCTTTCAATGGCTAACTGTAAAGATGAGGACAGCGTAGCTATAGAAGGTACAGTGGTAGCAGCTGCTACAGGGCCCTTTTGACACATAAGAAAACACCGGTATTGGCAATGGCACATGGTAACTGGCAGGAGCCCCCTATCAATTTTTGCTCCAGTGCCCAAGAACATATCATATAGGTGGTGGCGGCAAGAACATCCCAACGGGGAACATGGAGGTTCAGCTGGCAGGGCCATAGATATAGGGAGTGCAGTGGTAGCTATTCACCGTTTCAGGGCCCCATGCAGCTAAATCCATTGGGGCCCCCTACCATCATATATATATATATATATATATATATATATATATATATATTGTAACTCCACGCGCCACGGTCCGGTGCCCGGGCTGCGGTCACTCACGCCTCCCAGCTCCAGCCACCTCCCGTGCCGCGGACCGGGCGTCCGACCCCAGGCGCAGCCAGCCCCGGCGTGCGCTGCACTGCGCCACTACTTACTTGGCTGCATCCAGCTTCCTCCTTCAGCGCCGTGCGGCAGTCTCTGCTTCTGCCTGCACTTTCCCGGCCGGCCACTAGGGACCGTGCGCGAGCAGCTTCCTAGATTTAAAGGGATAGCACCTAATTGGTGCTCCCTTTCCACCTATGGCCTTTGAGCTTGGGCTTTACAGGGATGCCCCTTCCTGCCATCGGCGCCCAATTGTTTGTGTCCCTGCGTTAGCAACGTTTGTCTGCGTTTGCTGGCGTTTCCTCTGACAGTTCTGCATTCTACGTTCTGCTCCTGCCTTGTCAGTCCTGCCTAGCCCGTTCTGCCTACTCCGGTTGTACGCTCGAGTGTCCTGCCTTTTCCAAGTACCACGCTCTCTTTGTTCCTGTGCTTACGCCACCTGCTTCGGCTGTCACCGCTTGGTCCTGCGTCGGGGGTAGCGACCTGCGGGATTCCCTGTAGCAAAGCTCGTCCTGTCTTGCGTCGGGCTCCGGTGAAGACAAGGGGCCCCTTAGACTCGGCACCCCGGCGTAGGCTATGCCAACTCCTAGTGGTGACCTCGCTGAGCGGTCCTGACAGTACACTTGGGCCATGGATCCACCGATAAACCCCTCGACACAGAGAGCCTTTTGGCTGAAAAATTTCGCGCCCGGGCGCCGTCAAAAAAGCTCTTCGAATGCTCCAGAACCTGGGGGGCCGACTCCCCGAACCACCCGGGGGCCCCGGCTCGGCCCGTCTCCATTCCCGGGTTTTGCTTCTACCTGCAGCATCTAGCTTTCCTCCCTGCACCTGCCTCTGCCCCCCCCTTAGGGGATCCCAAGGGGCCTGCCGTGGATTCCCCGAACCCTGACTCCACTTTGAGGTCTGGCGCACCAAATTTTGCCCCTGATCGGGCTAAAAAAAAAAGGCCCAATTTTTTTTCCTCTGGTAAACATGGCCCCGGGTGCACCCCTGTGGGAACGTGGAGATCCCTGACAGCCAAAAACCGAATTTTTTTCCCCCTTTTCCCAAGGGTTTGAAGACGGGGCGAGCCTCTCCACTGCCTCTTCCCTTCTTGTTCTTTACAAGGTGATCCTCATGGGGCAGTTTTTGCTGTCAAATTCCGGGGCTTTTTCCTAAAAGCTGTCCCGGAAAAAATGAGCCCCGGGCGCAACCTTTGGGGGGGGATTGGCCGGTGTATTTAAAAATAACTTGGGGGGTGTGACCTGCCCCCCCACCCCTGGAGACCTCATCATCTTGGCCACCGTTTGCATCCTTTTTTCAGACGTCAACAGGGGGTTCAGCTTTAAGGGAGAATTTTCGCCCCGTGGAGTCCTCGCCGCACCTTTTTTCCGTGTCCCTGCAGCCTGTCCTGCTCCCAAACAGGGGGACCCATGCAAGTTGATAGGGCCCACCCCGTCGGAGGAGGAAAAGACTCGCCGGCGAAACCAAAGGGGACTCTCCCAAAAAGGGGTGCCCAAGATCATCTGCTTTAGGGAGCTCCCCCGGGTCCGGGAAATTTACAGAGCCAGGTTTCGGGGGAAAGAGGCAAACCCGGGGCAGGGGAACCCCTCCCCCGCCATTGACCATAAATGGTCACTTTAACGCTTCCCCCCCGGGAAATAAATGCCTTCGATTTTGCCCCCTTTTGTGGACTCGGCGGGCCCAACTTAAACCACCCTGCCTTGTGGATGGGTTTCCCGGGCTGCCAGTGTTTCCCCTTGGACAAGCCTTTTTTCCTTTTCCTTCCCTTTGAATGGAGAAGTCCTTTCCGTACCACCCGGCAACGCAGGGCCCCCCTTTAATTTGGGCTTTTTAAAAAAAAAAGAAAATTCACCCAGGAAAAAAAACTTTTTTTGTTTTTCCCAAAGCTCCGTAGTACTCTCCTCTTGGGGCTTCCTTGGTGGGGGGACACACCCCAATCATTGACGGGGGAAAAAACGGGCGAAGTCACTCGTTTGGGGCACCGGGGGCCCCCTCCAGTTCTTTTGGGACCACTTTCCTCCTTTTTTTGGGGGGTTTTCCCTCTACCCTTCCCCCACCGGGTTCCAGCTCCATCAGGTCTTTCCTGCTCCTCCCGGGAGTTTGTGGATGTGTTCTGCAAGAAACGGCAGAATTTCTTCCCCCTAAAGGGCCCCTTTTGGTTTGGCCCCTATAAGCTGCACCAGGATCTACGCCCCCCGGGGTAAGTGAAAACCCTTGCCCCGGGCCCCAAAAAATTTGAGGCAATGTGGGGTTTAAAATTAAAAGGGAAAAAACCCGGGAAAAGGGCTTTACCCGAAAAATTCTTCAATCTCCCGCAGGGGTTTGGTTTCCCTTTTTTTGCCCGAGAAAAAGGAGGGGCCCTTTGCGCCCGTTTTATAAACTATCGAGGCCTCAATAAAAATAAACTATGAAAAATCGCTCCCCATTGCTTTTTTAAATTTCAGAGTTTCTTCGATGGGTCCGGGACCCACGGTCTTCCCCAACCCTCGATCGGGGGGGGCGCTTACAATCTGTTTCCTTTATACGCGGGGGGGGACAGTGAAAGGACCGCCTTTTAACCCCCCGGGGAAAAAATTGGGCCATTATGAATATTTTTGTCATCCCCTTTTGGCCTTTAAAAACGCCCCGCTGTTTTTTCCCAAAAATTTCGTAAATGACACCCCTTCCCCCCGCCCCCTTCTTACCACTGTGTACTTGTTATTTGGACAAAAACTTGATCTATTTCCCCGGATTTAAAGCCCCCATCGGGCTCAGGTTTGTCTGGGTACTCTCCCCCTTAGACGCAACCATTTTTTTTCTACCCCAAGTTGGAGAATGCCCTATTTGAACAAACCAGTTTACCATCCGGGGGTTACAAAAACTCTGCGAAAGGCCTTCAAAAGGATCCAAAAAAAGGTCTTTGGCAGTTTTGGGAAATGGCCACCCCCTGTGGGCCTTCGAGCTTTTCCAGCGGTTCATGGGTTTTCTCTAACACTACCGCCAATTTTTCCCCGCTTTTTTCCCCACGCCTAGCCCCTTATTGTCGCTTTTACCAAGAAAGGCAATAACCCTCGTCTATGGGCCTCCGGGGGGCTGAAGAAGCCTTTGCCCGGGTTTAAAAGCAGGGCCCTTTTCCTCCCCCTCGTGCTTTTTACCGCCCCTATCCTGAGAACCCTTTCTTTTTTGGGAAATCGATGGGGTCCCTTTATTGGGGCTGGAGCTTCCTTCTACAAAAGAATTTCCAAGGGCAAATTCTCCCTGTTTTGGGTTTTTCCCCCTAAGACCCCTTTTTGCCGGCAGAGAAAAAATTTCCCATTGGGGGGCAGAGAACTACTGGGCCCAATCAAATTGGCCCCTTGGGGGGAATGGCGGCCTCTTCCCGGGGGGCGCTCTACATCCTGTGGGCCAACTATTGGAACTTAAGAAACCTGCTTTACCTAAAGCAGCATAACCCCTTTTAATCCCCGTCAGGCCCGGTGGTCCTTACTTTTTCGTTTCAAATTCATCCTCCAAATTTTTGGCCGCCACAAAAAATTTTCAAGGGCCCATGCTCTGTCCCCGTGAAAAAGATGCCCCCGGGCCCCGTGAATCTGGAAACCACCCGTACATGATCCCCCCGAACGCCCGGTTCACGCCGCACCCCGTAAGGGTTTAGGGAAAATTTTCCCCAAAGGTAAGACCTTTGTGCGGGCCCACCCCGGGAAAAGGGAAACCCCACTCTGGGCCTGGGGTCACGCTTCCCAAATTTGGCCGGGGGCTTTCTATCGTAAGTCTCTCCGCCTCATCGAAGCCACATGGTGGCCCCCCCCTCCACAGGAAGCAAGGATTTTGTGGTTTCTTGTCCGCTGGTTATCTTTGCCATTGTTTAGTGCCTGAATACCATGGGGCCCCCATCGCTATGGACCTTTTTGGGGTGACTCCCACCCCCAAGGGGGGTTCGGTTGGTTTGGGGTTTTGGGGGATCGATTCTCCCAAGGGTGTCGCATTTTACACCCCCGCCAGGTCCCTTTCCCTTTGGGTCCACAAATGGCTTTATTTTTCTACAGCAAAAATTTCCGTTTTTCAAAGGGAGCCCTTTTAACATCGCCCCTGATAGAGGGTTTCAAAATTAAAAAACCCCCGTTCTGGCGTGCCCCGTGCTCTCTGCTGGGAAAATTTAAAATTTGGGTTTTTCATCTGCATATCACCCACAGTTAATGGCCAAAGGGAGCGGAAACAACCCGGGCCTGGTGAACTACCTGCCCCAAAAATTTTTTTCCCCCCGGCAAGAACCATTGGGGTTTTCTGCTCCCGGGCGGGTTTGCCCACAACAACCATACTAGCGATTTCCCCAGGGGGGTCTCCCTTCCATTTTGGGGGGTTTTGGGCAACAACCCGTCTTCCCCCTCCTCGGGCCCGCCTTTTCCCAAGTTCCCCGCTTCCAACACCCTAGTACAGGGGCTTTTCTCAAATTTGGCGACTCAAATCTCAAAAAATTTTTGTTTAAGCGGCCAAACCCCTTTAAGGGCAAGCTGACAAAAGCGCAGAGCACCACCTACAACAAACCCGGGGGTAAAGTTTGGCTCTCCTCCAAACACATCCGCCTCTGAGTGCCTAGTTTGAAGTTTGCACCACGCAATCTTGGTCCTTTCAGCGTCCTACGACAGATCAACCCGGTATCCTACAAACTCCGCTCCCTCCGCATCCCCAATTCATTTCATGTGTCTCTCCTGAAACTGGTAATTCTCAATCGGTATTCACGCAAGGCGGTTTCTGTTACTACACCTCCTAATACCGAAGACATCTACGAAGTAAAAGAAATCCTGGACATGAAGCGTTCCAGAGGCAAGACTTACTACCTCGTGGATTGGAAGGGCTTCGGGCCCGAGGAGAGGTACTGGGAGCCTCAAGAAAACATCAACGCTCCCAGTCTCATCCAACGTTTTCACAGACTCCGGTTTTCTGGTAGGAGGGGCCCTAAGTGGGGGGTACTGTAACGCCACGCGCCGCGGTCCGGCGCCCGGGCTGCGGTCACTCACGCCTCCCAGCTCCTGCCACCTCCCGTGCCGCGGACCGGGCGTCCGACCCCAGGCGCAGCCAGCCCCGGCATGTGCTGTGCTGCGCCACTACTTACCTGGCTGCATCCAGCTTCCTCCTTCAGCGCCGTGCGGCAGTCTCTGCTTCTGCCTGCACTTTCCCGGCCGGCCACTAGGGGCCGCGCGCGAGCAGCTTCCTAGATTTAAAGGGATAGCACCTAATTGGTGCTCCCTTTCCACCTATGGCCTTTGAGCTTGGGCTTTATAGGGATGCCCCTTCCTGCCGTCGGCGCCCAATTGTTGGTGTCCCTGCGTTAGCAACGGTTGTCTGCGTTTGCTGGCGTTTCCTCTGACAGTTCCGCATTCTACGTTCTGCTCCTGCCTTGTTAGTCCTGCCTAGCCCGTTCTGCCTACTCTGGTTGTACGCTCCGGTGTCCTGCCTATTCAAGTACCACGCTCTGGTTGTTCCTGTGCCTACGCCACCTGCTTCGGCTGTCACCGCTGAGTCCTGCGTCAGGGCTAGCGAACTGGGGGATTTCCTGCAGCAAAGCCCGTCCTGCCTTGCGGCGGGCTCCGGTGAAGACAGGGGCCCCTTAGACTCTGCTCCCCGGCGTAGGCTACGCCAACTCCTAGCGGTGACCAGTGGAACCACCTCCCGCTCGCTGAGCGGTCCTGACATATATGTGTATAAAGTATATTTTTTAATATATCACTGGGCCCCTTTTCGATTAGGCCCCCTGCTAAGAATACTGCCCTATTGGCACCCCTGGCTCCCACTTTACAGTAGCCTAATCCCCCAACCAGCAAAAATGACCTTTTGAACACTCAGAATAAAATTAGCAAGAAGAAATAAGTATTTGAGATAAGATTTTTTTCAATAGGACTGTTAGGGATGGTCAGGGACGCACACAAGACACGGACAAGTGGGGCCCTGACACTGATCCCAGCCTCTGTCCCTGCCTTTTGGGGAACCCGACTCCTTAACAGGCTGGCCCCATCCTGAAGACACAAGGCTACACTGAGCAGAGTACACAGACAAAGACAAACAAATAAAGAACACAAAAGTCGTAGTCGGACTGTCCGAGTCAATAACAGGGCAGGCAGCGCGGTACAGATTTGTGAGGCAAAGGGAGAAACCAGAAACAAAGCAGAGATCAGTAGCACAGAGAAACGACAATAGGACAGGCAAACTATAAAGGCAAGCAGTATAGCAGGCATAGAGAAGAGGAAGCAGTGGCTATATATAGGAAAAGGGTGGAAGTAGAGGAGCTAGGATAGGTGGAAGAACCTGTCAATCCAGAGAGCTGATTAACTCCTAGGAGTGCTGGAGGATTTCTGGCCAAGGCGTCGACCAGAAATCAATCAAGATATGAGGCTACAGGGAAGTGTTCACACAAAGGCGGCACGGCCGCTGTTATGATCGCCGTGGCCGGAGACCAGGGCCAAATGGCACGAACGTGACAGTACCCCCCTTCTTTGAGGGGCCACTGGACCCTCCTTAGATCCCCCTGGCTTGAATGGGTTGGCTCTGTGAAATTTTGTCACCAGTTCGGGGGCATGCAAGTCCCTAGTTGCCACCCACACCCGTTCTTCCGGACCGTACCCCTTCCAGTGCCCAGGTATTGGAGGACATTCTGAACCCTGCGAGAGTCGATAATACGCTCTATTTCGTATTCTAGTTCCCCTTGTATGACCACAGGATGAGGAGGAGGGTGACCGACCACAGCAGGAATGTACTTCTTTAGGAGAGATTTGTGGAATACCGGATGGATGCGGAGTTAACTTGGAAGGCGGAGTCTGAAAGATACCGGGTTAATAATTTCATTGATAATGAACGGACCGATAAACCGGGGAGCGAACTTAGTAGATGGCACCCGAAGACGGATATTTTTAGTCGAGAGCCACACCTTGTCGCCGACTACATATTCAGGTCCAGGTCGGCGTTTTTTATTAGCGTAATTGATTTGCTGAGCTTGGGCTTTTTCTAGAGTCTCACGACTCCTAGCCCAGACTGTGCACAGTCGCTTAACGGCGGATTTGACACTGGGGAATTTAGATTTGCAACCTGTAGCGGTGGAATATCTGGGGTGAAACCCGTAATTACAGTAAAAGGGGGGAGAGTTTGGTCGAGGAATTCTCATGATTGTTAAGGGCGAACTCTGCCATGGGCAAAAATTCATTCCACCTCTCCTGGCATTCCGAAACGTAGCATCTGAGGTATTGTTCTAGCGACTGGTTAAGTCTCTCAGTTTGCCCATTAGTCTCGGGATGGAAGGCGGATGAGAAGGACAGAGAGATGCCCAATTTACCACAGAATGCTCTCCAGAACCTCGACACAAACTGTACCCCTCTGTCAGATACAATATTGGAGGGAATACCATGGAGTCTAAGTATATGACGGACAAATAAATCAGCGAGGAGTTTGGCTGAAGGCAATTTCTTCAAAGCAATGAGATGACACATTTTAGAGAATCGGTCTACCACCACCCAAATCACCGACCTACCCTTGGAGGGGGGAAGATCGGTGATGAAATCCATTGAGATGTGAGACCAGGGCCTATTGGGCAAAGGGAGGGGGTACAATAATCCCTCAGGGAGGCGTCGTGGTACCTTTGCCCTAGCACAGGTCTCACAAGCAGTAACAAATTCTTTAACATCACTCTGCCATTAAGGCCACCAATAGGTACGGGATAGAAGGCATCCGGTGCCCGCGATGCCAGGATGCCAAGACAGAACTGAGGAGTGAACCTCCTCCAGAATTTTCAGACGAAGGTGACATGGAACGAAAAGTTTACCGGGGGGTAGTCCGGGTGGGACCGAGCCTTGAGAGTTCGCAATAGCAGAAACTAAATCTGTAGTAAGGGTAGCCACGACTACTCCCGGAGCAAGGATATTCCCCGGTTCCTCCTCTGAGAGGTCACTCATACCAAAACCTCAAGACAAGGCGTCAGCCTTAACATTCTTAGCCCCTGGACGGTAGGTTACTAAAAAGTTGAACCTAGTAAAGAACAAGGCCCATCGCGCTTGACGAGGGTTCAATTGCTTAGCATTGTCAAGATATAAAAGATTTTTATGATCTGTAAGAACAGTTACTCTATGTCTAGCCCCCTCCAGAAGGTGTCTCCACTCTTCGAAAGCCCATTTAATGGCTAGCAATTCCCTGTTACCAATATCATAGTTAATCTCAGCGGTGGAGAATTTTCTGGAGAAGAAAGCGATGGGTCTGAGGTTGGTATAAGGTTCAGTCCCCTGAGACAGAACGGCCCCTACACCCGTTTCGGATGCATCTACCTCCACAACAAAGGGTTATTCTGGGTTCGGGTGGACCAAGACAGGTGCAGACGAAAAACATTTTTTCAGAGTAACAAATGCTTGCTCGGCTTCTGGTGCCCAGGAGGTGGGGTCACTCCCTTTCTTAGTAAGGTCAGTAAGGGGTTTAACAATCAGGGAAAAATTCTTAATAAATTTGCGATAATAGTTAGCAAAACCTAAAAACGTTGGATCTCTTTTAAGGTGGTAGGCTGTACCCACTCAGTGATGGCAGAAACCTTTTGTGAATCTATACTTATAGAACTGGGACTCAAGAACCCAGGAACCCTATCTCCTGGACTCCGAACAAACATTTAGACAATTTGGCGCATAGTTGATTCTGACATAACCTGGAGAGGACCTCCCTGACATCATCTCAATGGGTATCGCAATTCGGGGAAAATATGAGGATGTCATCTAGGTACACAATTACGAAATGACCTAGAAGGTCCCCGAAAATGTCATTAACAAATCGTTGGAAGATGGCAGGTGCATTACAAAGAACGAAAGCCATGACTAAATATTCGAAATGCCCCTCAGGGGTATTAAAGGCCGTCTTCCATTCGTCCCCTTCTCTGATTCGAATCAGGTTGTATGCCCCCCGAAGGTCGACTTTGGAAAACCATTGAGCGCCCACAACCTGATTAAAAAGATCAGGGGAAGTGGATGCTGGTCTTTTATTGTTATCTTATTGAGCTCCCTATAGTCAATACAAGGAAGAAGGCCTCCATCTTTTTTCTCGACAAAGAAAAACCCAGCTCCTACCGGCGAGATAGACGGTCGTATGTGACCCTTTTCCAGGCCGTCCTATATTGACGCATAGATTCTCGTTCCGGGGTGGATAAGTTAAAAATACAACCCCTAGGCAACTTTGCCCCCGGAACGAGATCTATAGCAGTCATAAGGCTGATGCGGCGGCAGAGAGTCCGCAACGGTCTCATCAAAGACGTCTTTGAAATCAGAGACAAAATCGGGAATGGAATGGTTATCATTTATAGCGCATACCAACGACTGTACGGTTTTCAAATGATCACCACATGAGTTCCCCCATTTTATCAACTCAGCAGTCCTCCAGTCAAACACCGGATTATGGAGGCGTAACCAGGGTAACCCTAGAATAATGTCCATGGTAAGTCCCTCCATGACAAAGAAAGACAGTTGTTCAAAATGCAAACATCCAACATTCAGGGTTATTTCGGCAGTTCGGTATTTTATCCTTCCCTCCATTAGGGGGGGTAGAATCTGCGGCTGAAACTAAAAAGGGAGAACATAGTGGAATTAGCTCTAACCCTAAGGCTTTAGCCACCGCCATGCTAATAAAATTAACAGCAGCCCCCGAGTCGATCAAGGCATGGCAAGCAAAACTGTTGACCCCGAAGATTAGAGTTACAGGCAAGGAAAGCTTGTTATCCAAGTTAGGGGGTACCTGTACGCCTGAGTTATCCTTCCTGACGTTCTTCAGGCGTTTGTTGCTTTCCCACGGAGACTTGGGCCTGGTGGGGCAGCTCCTCAGGACATGACCGGACTCTCCACAGTAGAAACACAACGCGTTTTCCACCCGATGTTTCCTTCTGATAGCTGCCGACGTGGAGCCCAATACCATAGGTTCCTCTCCTGAACCCCAAGCGGGAGATGGCGAAGGTAGTGGAGGAGAAGTAGCAGAACCAGCAGAGAAAGGTTGGACAGGAGAGTCAGCCCTGAACTGCCCAGTGGACCCCCCAATCTTTTCCCTGCGTCTCTCCCTCAACCTCCGGTCAATAGATATAGCCAAAGTCATAAAGTCCCCTAAAGTCTCTGGAATAGGATGGCTGACCATAGCATCCTTCACTGCCTCGGACAGCCCTTGTCTAAAGAGGGTTTTGAGGGGTTGGTCAGGCCACCCAATTACTGAACTCCATTGGCGGAACTCAGAGCAATAATCCTCAGCCGAGCGGCGACCCTGCTGGATGGACAGGAGATGGGTTTCAGCTAAAGCCGCCCGGTTGGGGTCATCATAAATCTGTCCCAGTGCTAGAAAAAATTTGTCCACCGATCGCCATTCCGGGGCCTCGGGGGGTATGCCTAGTGCCCACACCTGCGGTGGCCCCTGGAGGAGTGACACCGCCATGGCGACTTTTTCAGCTTCTGAGGAAAAATGGGAAAACCGAAAAAACAGGCGGCAAGATTCCCTGAAGGTCCGAAATTTATCAGGGTTACCGTCGAAGCAGTCAGGAAACCGCATGTTAGGTTTGTGCTGCAAGTATTGTCCCAAAGGCCCAGGAGCAAGTGTGGGTACTGATGGGACGACTGGATCAGGGGCTGGGGTAGACATAGCGTCCAGAAGACGCGAGATCTGGGACATGAGACCCGCTATGCCCTGAAACTGGGTTGTTAATTCGTCCAGGCGGTCAGAAACCGATAGATCGGTGTTCATCCTGAACCGCCGGGGAATTTGTATGGAATACGGGCCTGCTATAATGTTAGGGATGGTCAGGGACGCACACAAGACACAGACAAGTGGGGCCCTAACACTAATCCTAGCGTCTGTCCCTGCCGTTTGGGGAACCCGTCTCCTTAACAGGCCGGCCCCCACCTGAAGACTCAAGGGTACACTGAGCAGAGTGCACAGACAAAGACAAACAAACAAAGAACACAAAAGTCGTAGTCGGACGGTCTGAGTCAATAACAGCGCAGGCAGCGCGGTACAGATTCGTGAGGCAAAGGGAGAAACCAGAAACAAAGCAGAGATCAGTAGCACAGAGAAACGACAATAGGACAGGCGAACTATAAAGGCAAGCAGTATAGCAGGCATAGAGAAGAGGAAGCAGCGGCTATATATAGGAAAAGGGTGGAAGTAGAGGAGTTAGGATAGGTGAAAGAACCTGTCAATCCAGAGAGCTAATTAACCCCTAGGAGTGCTGGAGGATTTCTGGCCAAGGCGTCGACCAGAAATCAATCAAGATATGAGGCTACAGGGAAGTGTTCACACAAAGGCGGCAAGGCTGCAGTTATGATCGCCGTGGCCGGCGACCAGGGCCAAATGGCACGGACGTGACAAGGACCTTTACTATTGGTGTCTTTTACAGTAGCCTGACCCCAAAACCAGCAAAAATGACCTTTTTTGACACTCAATCAAATATTAAAGACAAAATTCGGATTTGAAATAAAATTTCTTCCAAGAAGAACATTTGCTAACGGTGTCTTCTGCAGTAGCTGGACCCAAAAAAACTATAAAAATTAACTTTTGGGAATAAACATGGGAAAGATGCAGCCAGCAATATAAAAATCCCTAACTGTTGCTGTCTATGATTTCCTAAGCTTGTTGTACCCGCTCCCCCCTATCTAATCTAACTAGCTGCTACGTCCAGGGTTGCCAATAGGGCAGTACTCCTGTCAGGGGCCATAATCAAACAGGGGCCCACAAATATGTTAAAAAACAAGAACTATTAATGGGTGGGTGCCCCATTTGATTTGGCTGTATGGGGCTCAGAAACACATAATAGATGACTTATGGCAGACGCACTAATGAATGACTGATGTTAATAGAGGACTGATGGAACGTGTATTTCACATTGTCAAGAAGACATGCTACAGTTTACTAGTCTGGGACATCGGCAACCGGGGCAACAAAATCTTCAGAGATCCATGCTTGATTCATTTTGATAAATGTCAAACGATCCACATTCTTGGGGGAAAGATGGATATGTTTGTCAGTTATCACCCCGCCAGCTGTGCTGAATGGGCATTCCGAGATAACTGGCTGCTGGGCAGGATAAAATTTCTATGGTGTGCCAAGCAGGCTCAGGCCATTCATCCAGTTTGGACACCCAGAAGTCGAATGGACCATGGTCTTAAGGTGGTCTGTGTGTGTCTGAATGCTGCCCTGCCTTGCAGGCGTTGGTGAGGTGATAAAAAACGATTGCCACATGTCACCCAGTAGCAGGCCCAGGCCCGGGCATTTGCCAGGTGGGCCGCTGGGGTCCGGGCCGCAGCGCCGGCTTGGAGAAGCCGTGGAGGGGGGCGGTGTTTCCCCGCGGCGGCCCCCGAGTGCCGGCGCATGGCGCAGCTACAAGGGCCGCATCAGTCGCTTATGCGACCTGACCCCTGTGCCAGGGGACTGACAGGCTCCTCTCGACACACGGCTGCACGGCCGGGTCATAGACCCAGCCATGCAGACATCACGGCCGCCGCTTGCACCGCGCGGTGAAAGCAGCGGCCGAGGCTGAACAGCTGGGATCTTCTGATCCCGGCGGTTCAGCTCCCAGGAGGCCATGCAGCAGGTGCGCAGGTGCTGCCTTCTAATTACTAGCCCTGCCTGCCTAATTACTAGCCCTGCCTACCTAAGAACTAGCCCTACCTGCCTAATTACAAGCCCGGCCTGCCTCAGAATTAGCCCTACCTGCCTAATTACAAGCCCTGCCTGCATAAGAACTAGCCCTGCCTGCCTAATTACCAGCCCTGCCTGCCTAAGAACTAGCCCTGCCTGCCTAATTACTAGCCCTGCCTTCCTAATTACTAGCCCTGCCTTCCTAATTACTAGCCCTACCTGCCTAATTACAAGCCCTGCCTGCCTAAGAACTAGCCCTACCTGCCTCAGAACTAGCTCTACCTGCCTAAGAACTAGCCCTACCTGCCTAATTACAAGACCTGAATGCCTAAGAACTAGCCCTACCTGCCTAATAACTAGCCCTGCTTGCCTAATTACCAGCCCTCCCTGCCTAATCACTAGCCCTTCCTGCCTAATTACAATCCCTTCCTGGCTAAGAACTAGCCCTGCCTGCCTAATTACAAGCCCTTCCTGCCTAAGAACTTGCCCTGCCTGCCTAACTACTAGCCCTGCCTGCCTAAGAACTAGTCCTACCTGCCTAATTACAAGCCCTGCCTGCCTAAGAACTAGACCTACCTGCCTAATTACAAGCCCTGCCTGCCTCAGAATTAGCCCTACCTGCCTAATCACAAGCCCTGCCTGCCTAAGAACTAGCCCTACCTGCCTAATTACAAGCCCTGCCTGCCTAAGAACTAGCCCTACCTGCCTCATTACAAGCCCTGCCGGCCTCAGAACAAGCCCTGCCTGCCTACGAATAGCCCTGCCTCCTAATAACTACCCCTACCAGCCTAAAACTAGCCCTACCCGCCTAATACAAGCCCTGCCTGCCTCAGCACTAGCCCTACCTGCCTAATCACAAGCCCTGCCTGCCTAAGAACTAGCCCTACCTGCCTAATTACAAGCCCTGCCTGCCTAAGAACTAGCCCTACCTGCCTAATTACAAGCCCTGCCTGCCTAAGAACTAGCCCTGCCTGCCTATGAACTAGCCCTGCCTCCTAATTACTAGCCCTACCTGCCTAAGAACTAGCCCTACCTGCCTAATTACAAGCCCTGCCTGCCTCAGAAATAGCCCTACCTGCCTAATAACAAGCCCTGCCTGCCTAAGAACTAGCCCTACCTGCCTAATTACAAGCCCTGCCTGCCTAAGAACTAGCCCTACCTGCCTAATTACAAGCCCTGCCTGCCTAAGAACTAGCGCTGCCTCCAAATTACTAGCCCTGCCTGCCTAAGAAGTAGCCCTGCCTGCCTAATTACTGACCCTGCCTGCCTAATTACAAGCCCTGCCTGCCTGCCTAAGAACTAGCCCTACCTGGCTAATTACAAGCCCTGCCTGCCTAAGAATTGGCCCTACATATCAACGTAGACGAAACAAACGCAATGATACTTAAAGGGCTAGCAAAGCCTACATGGGTGCCACTTTATCCGTTTAATTGGTGCACTAATAAGATGCCCTACTTGGGAGTATCAATATCGAGACTTCCCACCAATTTATACAAAAATAACATTACACCCTTTATAGCTTTGCTAGAAGCAAGATTGCACGCATGGAGGCAGCTTCCGTTGTCCTATGTGGGTAGAGGAAGCCTTATTAAATTAGTAGAATTTCCTAGATTACTGTACTTCCTACACTCTCTTCCACTCTGTCAGGCGTAAAGAGGAGATATGCATGAACGCACTCTTTCGCCGTTTCATTTGGGGTGGTAAAAGGCCTCGGATTCCGTTGGTGATTTTGCAGCAGCCCAGAGACAACGGGGGTATTAATTTTCTGAATATTCAAGCATATAATGTGGCCGTGCTGACTGGCTGCAAAATACATCAGTATACACGGATACTAAGGCAGAGCAATCATTTTTAGGGAAGATCCGGCTAATATAATTCCTACATCTGCCCTTGCATCAAATCCAAGAACTGATTCGGTCTAATCCACTTGTATTTTCAACATGGCGAGGTTGGCAAAAAATGAGGGGACTTTAAGGACTACATTCTCACGCTTCAATGTTTCGCACCCTTAGCCCGTGTTCACACGGCTTATTCAAGCCGTAATTGTGAGTCGGTTTGCGCTCGCAATTCCGGCTTGAATAAGGGGCGGGGGCGCTGCCCGCCGGCCCCATAGACTTGCATTATCCACGGCGCGTATTGCCGAGCGGGGAGGAGCGACGGAATCCACTGTTCTCTATGAGAACTGTAGATTACCGTAATTACTGCGACGGATTGAAGCCGTACTGCAGCGCAAATCCGGCGTGCAGTACGGCTCCAATCCGCGGCGCAATAAGCCGTGGGAACGGCCCCTTATAGGTAATCCGGGTTTTCAAAAGGGGGCTCCACATAAAGATTTCTACATGTGGGAGAAGGGTGGGATATTGTCAGTCTATGACCTAATAGACACAAAAACACGTAGGATTTTACATTTAGAAGAACTAAGAGCCAAGTTCCCTGAGGCGGGGGTCTCCTTTTTCCCTTACTTGAGTGCTCGCAGCTACGTTTTGACACTGATTCTGCATTTCACACAGAAAGAATGGGATCCATTACTACGCAAACTCTTGCTCAAATGTACTGTGGAAAAGGGGCTGAGCACTCGCTACTACAAAATTTTGCATGAGCCACTCGATTTTTCGGAGTCAACTATGGCACTTGCGAAATGGACAGGAGATGACCCTAGCCTGGAGGTCCAAACTTTGCTTACAGCATTGGCTAATAGCCGCAAATTCTTGGCCTCAAGTAGGTACTGGGAAATGTCTCTTCAATTATACCATAGGGCTTACATCACTCCAGTCAGGGGTCATCGTATGGGCATTTTTGAAAGTAGTAGCTGCTTCCAATGTGGTGAGCTGGAGGCAGATATATTCCATTGCCTGTGGAGTTGCCCGGTGATTCAAGACTTCTGGGTTCGGGTGATGTCGTTCACAAGAGCACACCTGACTATTTATGTCCCGAATAATCCCCTGTGGGCAATATTTGGCCATATAGACATTCAGGTGACCCCATGTGAACCGGGGAGTAGAAAATTGTTGTATATGATTTCTGCGTCAGGCATCAAAACCATTTTGAACACGTGGATACACGAATCTCCACCCCCTTTCAGGATGTTTTTAGACAAATTGTCTTACATATTGAATTGGGTAGAGGCCTTAGGTAAAAAGGAGACACGTGTCAAAAAAATGTTTCAAGTCTTGGGCAGTTTTATTCCTTTACTTCCACAGAGAATACAGGAGGCCATCAAGGAATGCTTCAACCTTACTACATGGTTCCAAGAACAGGTATTAATGGGCGAGGCACCAATTTAGGAAGTGCAGTGATTTGACTTATCCAGATGATAAAAATACCTATTTCCACCCTCAGCTTGCTATTGGGCCACCAGGAGCTCTGCCTTAAATAGTGAAACAAGATGTCGGTGGTAGAAAGAGGGAGCCATATCGAGTGATCATATTATCAAAAACAGAGGTGGGGGAATGGGCTTGGAGAATGGAGCACATGTTGATATATGTTTTGGTTTTGCCTGGGCCTAATGGGTTTTCATGTTCTTGCGACTTATGTTTTTTCCTTACTGAGACAGACTAGTGCTGAGGATAAGGATAAGTCTTGTAGCCTAAATTATAACGATACCAAGAGAATCCTAGTCTAACATAGTGTATGGTCAGCTGCAATTAGAGGATTTGCCTAGCGGTAAGAGCATAGGGAAGGAATACAAATCCGGTTTTCTGGAACAGACATGAGATCGCAAAGCAAGGGCCCAGGCTGGTTTTTGTTTAAACATGTTTTTATTTCGTACAAAAATAAAAAATGGTAATACGGAGTATACATGTTATCATATTCTGAACCATCATGTTCTTAATGTTTACTTGCAAATTGTATTTTACAAGTTACAAATGTTATACTTTGTGTTGCTTTATAAAGACATTTTAAAGAACTGGCCCTACTTGCCTTAGAACTAGCCCTACCTGCCTAATTACAAGCCCTACCTGCCTAATTACAGCCCTGTCTGCCTCAGAACTAGCCCTACCTGCCTAAGAACTAGCCCTGCCTGCCTAAGAACTAGCCTTTCCTTCCTCAGAACTAGCCCTACGTGCCTAAGAACTAGTCCTACCTGACTAATTACAAGCCCTGCCTGCCTAAGAACCAGCCCTACCTGCCTAATCACAAGCCCTGCCTGCCTAAGAACTAACCCTACCTGACTAATTACAAGCCCTGCCTGCCTCAGAACTAGCCCTACCTGCCTAATTACAAGCCGTGCCTGCCTAAGAACTAGCCATACCTGCCTAATCACAAGCCCTGCCTGCCTAAGAACTAACCCTGCCTGCCTAATTACACGCCCTGCCTGCCTAATTACAAGCCCTACCTGCCTAATTACAAGCCCTACCTGCCTAATTACAAGCCCTACCTGCCTAATTACAAGCCCTACATGCCTAATTACAAGCCCTGCCTGCCTAAGAACTAGCCCTACCTGCCTAAGAACTAGCCCTGTGTAAGGGACCGGTCAGGGACACACGGGAAGACACAGACAGAGTGAGGCCCTGACGCTGGTCCCAACCCCTGTCCCTGCCTTTTGGGGGTACCCGACTCCTTAAAAGGTCGGCCCCAACCAGAAGACTGAAAACTATACTGAGTACGTGGGAACACAAGACACAGACAAACAAATACAAAACACAATAAGGGAAAGTCAGACACGCAAGGTTGGCAGCAAGCGGGCAGCTCGGTACCAAATCAGAAGACTGAAGAGAAAACGTAAGACGAGCCAAGCCGGTAACTGTCGGGCAATGCAGTACAAAATCAGGAGGAGAAGAATAGTCCAAAGCCAAGCAGAGTCAGGTAACCAGAAAATCCAACAAGAGTCAAGCGAGCAAAAGGTGTAGGAAATACCCAATATAACAGGCACTGGGGACAGGTAAGGGAATCCTTAAATAGGGAACTGGTGAACACAAGGCAGAGGTGATAGGTGGAAGGAACACAAAGCCGGATAGGGAAACAAAGCTGTCAATCACCAAGAGTACTGATTAACCCAAAGAGTGCTGGAAGGATCCTGGCCATTGGCCAGTGATCAATTAACACACAGGGAAGGAAAGACACAGTTAAAACTGGTAACTAAGAGTACAAAGTATTATGTTAAAAAACACGGTTTTCGTCGCCGTGGCCGGCGACCAGAACTCGAAGCTGGGGTTATGTCGGACATGACCATGACACCCTGCCTGCCTAAGAACTAGCCCTACCTGCCTCAGAACTAGCCCTACCTGCCTAAGAACTAGCCCTACCTGACTAATTACAAGCCCTGCCTAAGAACTAGCCCTACCTGCCTAATTACAAGCCCTGCCTGCCTAAGAACTAGCCCTGCCTGCCTAATTACTAGCCCTGCCTACCTAAGAACTGGCCCTGCCTGCCTAAGAACTAGCCCTACCTGCCTAAACACTGGCCTTACCTGCCTAAGAACTAGCTCTACCTGCCTAAGAACTAGCCTGACCTCCTAGTTACTGGCCCTGCCTGCCTAAGAACTAGCCCTACCTGCCTTATTACTGGCCCTACCTGGCTAATTATCTGGAACAGCCCCAGCTACCTGCTTTAGGAGGTCTATATACTTACCTGCCTAATGGGGGTCTACCTATTTACATTTACTTATATGACTATTTTTAATTTCTAATTTTTAGGATCTAACATACACTGTTTGAGGTACAATTACTGTGTAGGGCACCTAAAAGGGCACTATTACTATTTCGGACTCTATGGATGGGGAGTTTGTACAAAGTTGGGAATTGATAGGAAAGTGCTGGAAAAGAGAGGAGTCTAAGATGTATTTGTGGTAAATTCTACAGGGAAGAGTAGTGACCGGGAGAAGAAGACATTGCATGCTGTACTGGACGGAGAAAGAAGAAATGGAGAAGACAACAACTCCCATCAGAGATGACGTCTCCTGTGAGTCCCTGCTGTCAGGGGTCATTTTACTTCTGTGTTGAATCAGTGCTGTATTCATGTGATGGTGACCTGACTACTGGAGATCTGATTGGTGGGGTTGTAGGTTATGTTGGTGCTTGTATATATACCTGATTGTAAAACAGGTGCACATCTGACTCTGTGATTGGGGGTTTCTCTGCACCACTTTCTCTTTCTTGCTTGTGTTTAGGGGGAACTCACACAGAGCGGTTTTGGTGCATTTTTTGATGCGTTTTTTTGTGCAGAAATGTACAGCTTTAACTACTCTGCCGTTCTGCACAAAAACGCACCAAAAACACATAAAAAATGCACCAAAAATGCTCTGTGTGAAAGCACCTTTGCAGTGTAGTTTATTTTAGAGAGTGGCGAGGTGCGAGAACAAGGGGAATTTTGTAAGCGGATATTGTATGTGGGCTGGTGGGGGCTTTGTGCCAGGGCTGATTTTTATTCCCAGTCCGGCCCTGCACAGTAGGCTTCTGCCACACTGCCTGCTAATGCTGCTGCTGCAACTACTTGCCATTCTACTGCTGGCACGTTGCTAACATTGTTCCACCGTCACATTAGAATGTAAAGAAGACTCAACAGATGTCTCGAGTTGGTCAATGAGCACTTTCTCAAATTCCTGCATTCTACTGTCAAGAGTGGTGCAGAGATTCTTCACCTGCCTCCACTCTCTATGGATTAAGACCCCGGGGTCCGCACCACTGCTCGTCAGGCCATGCGACACTTCATACTGCATGATGGCATTATGCTGCTGCCACAATCGCTGGAGCATGAGGAGGGTGGTATTCCAGCGTGTTGCCATGTCAACAATGAGACGGTTGATGGGGAGGCCCAGATGACGCTGCAACGCTGTCAGTCGGGCCGAAGAAGGGTGCGAATGCTGGGAGTGTGAGCTGAGACCTCGACCCTTCCTCAGCAGACAGTCGAGACCAGGGTAGCGCCTGAGAAATTTCTGCACAACCAGGTTCATGACGTGTGCCAGGTAAATTCTTAGCACCCAGCCACTGGTCGGTCTCAGTGAGCAGAGCTGTCCACAGCTCTTGATCTGTGTGCTGACGGTCTCCAAGACACATCAATTAATTTCTCTTGGCACGTGATGCTACCCAACGAGGTTGGAGATCTGGACTGTGCACCATCCCAGCAGTGTGAAAGAGTGTCCGCCAAGCCCGAGACCCATCATCACCAGAGGCACTGTCATCCACCCAACTCACCCAGTGAGCAGTCAGTGAAATGTAACGCCCTTGACCGTGCTTACTAGTCCATGTGTTTGTAGTGAGATGGACTTTGGTGGACACAGATGCAGCCAACGCGCTGGAGATCTTTTCTGCAATGTTGCGGGCCAGGGCAGGGACAGCTTTTCTGGCAAAGAAATGCCTGCTCGGCATGTGATATTGGGGGCATGCCAGGGCCATGATGTGGCGGAACCCATCTGTGTCCACTAAGGGGAAAGGAAACATTAATAAGGCCAACAGCCTGGCAATGCCGAAATTCAGGCTTTTGGCTTTGGGATGGTTGGGGTGAAAGCGTTTCTTATGCTCCCATGCCTGGTACACAGAAGGCTGGTTGCCGGACTGGCCGCTGTATGGCATACAGGTCACACTGGTGGAAGGGGTAGGCTGTGTAGGCTGTGTTGCTGGTGGGTTTTGGACTACAGTATCTAGTACTGGGGATGGTGCTTGCTCATGCTGCTCCGGCACATCAACAGCAGAGGACCGCTTGGGCTTGGAAGAGGAGAAGGCAGAAGATGTCACAGTGGTTGGAAGCCCAGGACCTGTGTGGCCTTTTTTCTCTAAGTGTCTCGTCCCCAGCAATTCCTGCTTTACATGCATGTGCCTGTTCATGTTCGTGGTGGTTAAACTCTAAAGATTCTTTCCTCTTCTGACGCGTTGACGGCAAATCCGGCATATGGCGTCAGTTGGCGAATCTGAAGCTTGATCGAAAAAGGCCGTGGCTTCACAGGTCCTGGACCTCTTTGACGGTGAAAAACTAGTAGCGGTGTTCCCGCTGCCACCACTGACCACAGCTGACGGAGTAATGTCAGCTGACTTGTGCGACAGCCCTCTCCCTTTCTGTGGCCAGACCTGCACTGACACTATCCCATCATCCTCCTCCACTGATGATGAGCTCGACAGTTGCTGCTGAAAAGACCACTTTGGATCCGCAATGTCCTCCTCATCATCATCACAGGTGACTTCCTCTTCCTGACAATCTACATCCTCAAGCTGTGGGCTAGAAACCACAGGCACTGCGAGGCATTGCTGACCAGGGCCATCTTTTCCATTGGGTACACTAGGCAGTTGCCCAGGGGCCCCACAAGTATGGGAGCCCCAGGTGATATATGTATGTCCCATTTATACAAGAAACATACCCTGAATCCCTTGTTTGGCTTTGCTTATTTAACTGTTTGTGTGTTTTTAGGATGTGCAAACAGTTAAAAACCATGGTGGAGAAGGGAGCCAAAGGCTCCCTGCCCTGCCATTTAGTCTTGTAGACTGCATGCTGGAGATGTCCAGATATAAGTGGTGTGATAATATGAGTGTGCTTGGGAGTGGCTAGAGGCATGGCCTACTGTGATGTCATGTATTTGGGCAGGGCCAATGCAGTGTTATGCCCAGGGGGCCATAATGCTATTAAGACGGCTCTATTGCTGACCACTCAGGATTTCTGCCGACAGACCAGCTTCCTTCTCCTCCTCTGAGGGCATCAGCGATTGGGCGTCAGAGCAGAAAAAATCATCCTCTTTGGCCTTTTGATCTTTTGAAATGGCTTCTGACCCCAACTGCATTGTGTCATCAAAAAGCTCTTCGGAAAATGGATTATCTAGTGCGGTCTGTTTATTGGGTGACATTTGGCCTGTATTTGCCTCACTTTGGATTGATGATGATGACATTTGTGCCCGTGACTGAGAGGAAGAGGAGTTAAAACTGCTGGATGCAGGGTGTGTTAACCACTAAAGAACAGATTGGCGCCGCTCTTCAGAAATGAGACGCACAGGGAACCGACCAAGCGATGACAGGCCAGACGGTCCTGCGAATGACGAAGTGCTCGCTTGTGTGTTATCCGGAACACTGGAAGGAGTGGCTTGTCTCATACCTCTAGCTCCACGTCCTACACCCCTCCTTGCTCGCTTACGTCCTCTAGTTCTCTCCATGATTAAAAAGCAAAATATTAAAAAGGTAAAGATATAGTAAGTGTTTCTTATGCAGTAACTCTAACCGCAAAACTAGAGCAAGGAATTTTTGAGCATGGAATCAGAATTACAGCAAGAAACCAGTATATCAAAGTGATTTCTTTTTAGAGCATATTTCCTAACGGTGTCTTGTACACTGGCTGTCCCCCCAAAACTGGAGCAAGGAACTTTTGGGCACGGAATCAGATTTACAGCAAGTAACCAGTATATCAAAGCGATTTCTTTTTAGAGCAGATTTCCTAATGGTGTCTTGTACACTGGCTGTCCCCCCAAAACTGCAGCAAAGAACTTTTGGGCACAGAATCAGATTTACAGCAAGAAACTGGTATATCAAAGCGATTTCTTTTAATGTACCTAATAGTGTCTTGTACACTGGCTGACCCCCAAAAACTGGAGCAAGGAACTTTTGGGCATGGAATCAGATTTACAGCAAGTAACCAGTATATCAAAGCGATTTCTTTTTAGAGAAGATTTCCTAATGGTGTCTTGGACACTGGCTGTCCCCCCAAAACTGCAGCAAGGAAATTTTGGGCACAGAATCAGATTTACAGCAAGAAACCAGTATATCAAAGCAATTTCTTTTTAGAGCAGATTTCCCAACAGTGTCGTGTGCACTAGCTGTCCCCTCAAAACAGGATCAATAAACTTTAGGGCAATCAAAATAAAGATGGGTAAGATGCAGTCAGCAATATAAAATTCCCTAACTACTACTGTCTATGATTCCCTAATCTTGTTGTTCCCCAACCCTAACTAATCTAACTAGCAGCTTTTCTTGTGTAAAATCACTAGAATTTTACTAGTGATTTTACACAAGAAAAGCTGCTAGTTACATTAGTTAGGGTCTGCAAACAAGCACACACAAACAGCAGTGTTTTCAGTACAGAGAGTAAAGTCGAAATGGCATTCAACAGGAAATACAGTGACATACACATAACATGGTCATGTGATTTTAGCACCTTCAGTGGTGACATTTTTGACTCCCCTCTGTGCTCTGCACTGATTGGATGGCTGCCAAAAGTACAGGAAGCAGCTTTAAGTGAAAGTGAAAATGGCTCGGCGTGGCAATCGCAAGTCCAAATCTCGATTTTTACCCGATCAAAATGGGAAAAATCGGATCAGATCGCAATCGAGATAACTGTAAAAATCAACTCTATTTTAACTTTTCTCGATCAGATCGATCAACACTAGTGACTGGTGAGGTCACTTTCAAATAATTTCCCAACACTTCATCTATCAAACCTTCACACAGCGCTCCATCTATCACTGTGTTAATTTCACGCATGATGTCAAATTTTGGGTCTCTGTCCTGTTGATCACCCAATTGTCTCCAAATTTCTTGCTCATATTTTACCGAATCCATAACCACGACTGCTCCCCCTTGATATATCCTTAATTTGGGGACTTTTGAGATATATCTACCTTTAGATATACAAATAATGAGGATATTTTCATATCTATTATAATAGTGTTGTATTTTATGGCTTTATTAATCATATTGGCCACATATTGCCATTGGTGGTTAATTTATATTATATATTTATGTATTGTAGGAACTCGCAAGGCCTTGTTATAGACAGGAGGTATGTGTCACCAAAGTTCCTGTCTTTGGTGAAGTGAAGGCCAGATATTCCTGTGTCAGCAGCATTAGGCCACTGACACGTTTAAAGTTAGTTTGTCTGCGATAGCAGCTAAAACAAAGGAAAAAAAGCTCACTTACACGGGCTATATCCGGAAAATGTCCTGGGAGTCCACGCTACTGTTTAGCCGCTTCAGGCTAACCACCGGCCAGGCGAAAGTAAACACAATACAGTCAGATATCCGGGTATCTCTCGCAGACGCTGAGTATCGCTGCAAAATCCAGAAGCCGGTAGCAGTAAAAACCAGTAGTTTATTTGTATCAAAAAGTAAAATGCACACAGGCAACAAACACCCACATATGAGGCATAGCACAGATGCGTTTCGGGCAAACAGTCCTTGCTCACTGTATAGTAAGCTATGTGAGTGAAGGTCATTTAAAACAAACTAAAACCAATCCCCTTTCACGACCAGATCACATGATCACTTCTAACATGCAAGTGAAAACTGGGGGGTAATCGATATATACATAAATATATAGACTTAGGAAGACGACTAACAGGGGAAACTACTATTAAGCACGTAATGTTACTAATATATATACAAAGTATCTGTGCGGTAGTTTAACCCCTCTGGTCTCCTAGTTCCTAATTTTAGAATCCAAAATACCTCCCTGTATCTGACCATTTGTGTCCAATTACCACCTCTGTATGGAACCTGCTCAATTGCGTAGAATCTGCGTTGTGACATTCAATGAAGTGCCTCGCTGCCCCTGATACCTGACCATGCTGTTTTTTGATGCTAGAGACATGTTCCATAATCCTAGTCTTGACTTTCCGTATGGTACTGCCCACATATTTAACATTGCACATGGTACATTCTAGTACATAAATGCAATGATAAACTGTTTGATGTCAAATATTTGTGTATTGTTATTATCTGTAAATTGTGTAGTTTTCTTGGTCATCTTACAGGTATTACAACAAGCTCCTCCACATCTATAGAACCCTTTCTGTGAGAACCAAATTTTTGCCTTGTTAGTAAAGTTGTTGATGTACACACTAGGGGATATGATATTCCCTAAGGTTTTTCCCTTTTTGGGTATGACTTGTACTCCCTTTTCCAGGATAATAGACAAATTATCATCCTGTCTTAGGATATTTATATTTTTTAGAAAAATAGATTTAATTTGTTTTAAATTTTTGCTATATTTCGTGGAGAAAACCAACTTGTTACCCCCTATGGTGTGTTGTTTTTTATCTTTCTTTCTTAATAATTGCTGTTGTGTCATTGTCCTCACTTTGTATTTTGCTTTTTCAATATCCCTTCTGCGGTATCCTCTTTGTGTGAGTCTATTCTCAATGTTGTTCTCGACCTCTGTATATTCACTTTCTAACGTGCAGATCCTGCGTGCTCTGAGGAATTCTTCGTATGGGAAGGCTCTTATAGTACTGCTAGCGTGGCAACTGTTAGCTTTTAATATCGTGTTCCCTGAATTCGGCTTGCGGTACAGTGTAGTGGCTATTTTACCTGTTTGTAAATGTCCCATAAGGTAAATGTCTAGAAATGGGACACCCTTTTTATTCCAGGTACCTGTGAATCGTAGATTGTATTGGTTACAATTAATGTATTCCAAAAAAGGTTGTATGAGCGCTACAACGCGACCCCAAATAATCAGGAGGTCGTCGATGTAGCGCCCATACCATATGATACTGTCCACAAATGGGTTATTAACACTATAGATAGCGTGGTGTTCCCACCACGCCATCGTGATGTTTGCCATCGATGGTGAGAAGGTGGCACCCATGTGGGCTCCTAACAATTGCAGATAGTAGTTATGTTCAAATTTTAAAAAAATGCTAGAAAGTAGATACTCTATTGCCATAAGGATAAATTCTTGAGTGTTATCATCGTAAGATCCATATTGTCTCAGAAAAATGTAACCGCTGTTAAGGCTACATCATGTGGTATACATGAATATAGGCCTATTACATCACAGGTCACCCAGGTATAGTTGCTGTCCCAGGGTTTCCCTATTAAATTCTGCAGTACTGATGTAGTATCCTTAATATAGCCTGGGAGACTTTGTACTATGGGTTGCAGATACTCGTCAACCCAAATACTTAGGCGTTCATTAAGAGAATCATTGCCTGATATAATCGGGCGTAGGCCTGGTGGAAACACATTTTTATGGACTTTAGGGGCCCTATAAAATATGGGTACCACAGGATCTTCTTTCATGAGAAATTTATTTTGCCTCTTATTGATAACACCTAAACTCAGTCCCTCTCTGAGAAGATTCTCTAATTTTCCCTGAAAATGTTTACTTGGATTTTCCTGTAGCCTACGATACGTGGTTGTGTCATTCAAAATGGCATGCACTTGTTTTGTATAGAGCCCTTTGTCCGCATGTTTTATAACGAGATTATCCATAGATTTAAATTCTTTAATTGTTTTCATTTGTGTTCAAGTGAGGTTAGCCTTGTCAGATTTTTTCCTTTTGTTATTTTTTTTATTATTCCTCTTCTCACAATTTTGATTATATAATGCAATTAAATCTCGTTCCATAACATTTTGAAAAACTTCCAGAGCAGGAACTCTGGCTTTAATGGGGTAGAAATTAGGGTTGGGCATGCTGTGGTGGATACTGGGCTCCATAAACTCCCCAGGTTCATTATATATCCCTGCCTCTACACTCAAATCTTGTAGTGATTTTAATGAGAGCTGTTCCCTGAAATCTAAGGCTTCAAATTCATTGTATATATTTTCCTCTGTAAATCCCTCTCTATCTATCTGAGCATCTTGGTTAAAAAAAAATGCTTTTTCACTGTAAGGAGCCTCACAAATCTATTTATATCCATAATTGTGTCCAACATTTGGAAATCATACATGGGTGCAAAGTTTAAACCTTGTTTCAAGATCTCCAGCTGGGATGTTGTGAGCACTGTCAGGGTAAATATTACTACTTGTGTGTCATCCAAGTTATTTGTATATTTTCTTGTTCTGTGCCGCAGTCCTGATCGACTTTCTTGGCAACTCATTGTCTATTTTTGTTTTTTCTCGCCTGTTTTTTGGCTGTTCTCTTACTCAGATGTACATGCTTCCTGGATTGGTTGATCCTGATCTCCAGTCTCACTGTCTGTATTGGCACTATCCAGACTGTCCATGTCTGAAAAACTTACAGATCTTTGGTTGCGTTTTTTCCATTTCTTTTTCAGGATAGATCTAGGTTTAATTCCCGATCTATCCTTATTCCAGGTATATATTTATTGAATGTCACAATGGAGATCTAACAGGTTTCAGATTTTACACAGTTGAGCAGGTTCCATACTCATACAGAGGGGGTAACTGGACAAAAATGGTCAGATACAGGGAGGTATTTTGGATTTTAAAATTAGGAACTAAGAGACCAGAGGGGTTAAACTACCGCACAGATACTTTGTATATATATTAGTAACATTACGTGCTTAATAGTAGTTTCCCCTGTTAGTCGTCCTCCTGTCTATATATTTATGTATATATCCATTACCCCCCAGTTTTCACTTGCATGCTAGAAGTGATCATGTGATCTGGTCGTGAAAGGTGATTGGTTTTAGTTTGTTTTAAATGACCTTCATTCACATAGCTTACTACACAGTGAGCAAGGGCTGTCTGCCTGAAACGCGTCTGTGCTATGCCTTATACGTGGGTGTTTGTTGCCTGTGTGCATTTTACTTTTTGATACAATAAACTACTGGTTTTTACTGCTACCGGCTTCTGGATTTTGCAGCGGTACTCAGCGTCTGCGAGAGATACCCGGATATCCGACTGTATTGTGCAATAGCAGCTAGTCTGGGTCGGTCTTTCACTGGAGCAGTCAAAGACCTGGGTGGGATGACTGCTCCCACTTCAGGTCCAGGCCAGAATTTGCAAGACCTATGTAAGCCTGAAGGTCAGGTGAGCTGGGGTGGTTTTCCCCAGTCTTCCTGCATTTCACTGTGGAGTAACAGCTTCAGAGGCTAAGGGAAGCAAAAAGGACCTTCCTACGAGCTGTGCCCTACAGCAAGCTGAAGAGGTGAGGCCCCTGTGGGCAACACGAACTGTGCCTGATATTTATGTGCCTAGTGGTTCTGCTAAGGACTTTGGTGGGACACCGTAGTGCGGACTTAAGTAAGCCTTTGCTTTGTTTTCTTTGTTTTCTTATGTCCGCTGAAAAATGTGTGGCAAAAATTAAAGCACCTATAATTTTTTTATTGCACAAGCTTTGCTGTTGTCCTGATTGTGTAAGCCTGCCACTGTGCCACTGGGTCTAATCCTCTACAGTATATATATATATATATATATATATATATATATATATATATATATATATATATATATATAGTAACGCTTCACATGCGTTTGGACGCCATCTTGGACCGTCCTGGGGTTCTTTAGCTCCGGGATCGCCGCTTTGGTAAACGGAATTTCTGACACAGGGTTCTCTTCAAGTCTGGATTCCACCAGCTTTATTTATCAACACAGGAAAAATATATACGGTATACAAAAATTAAACCCTAGGCCGTCTAGCCACTAACTACATATACAGTAGAGACCCTCTCTAACCTGCGGTCAGGACCTACTGTCCAGCACCGACAGCACTGTACTCTCCTAGTACACTTCAGGCTTCCGTCCAGCCTGGGGGTAAGAGCCCTCTCCTCAGCTCCTCTGCTGCCCCACTCTCAGGTAGCAAGCCACACCCCCCGATTACCTGGAGAGACAGGCTTTTAATAGGTCTCCAGGGATGTTCCAAAATCCCGTCCTGGAACGTGGGGACGGCAACCCACCCAACGCTATCGCCGTCCCAGGAAAAGCAACCCGTTACTAGCCACATTGCAGCCATGCTAGCTACCTGTGTCAGCAATCTATGGTTACTGACGCCAAATAGTTGCTTTCCCCCACCAAACCCAGGTTTTTGGTGGCACGTCTGCAGCCGGTATACTGCTGTATTCCACCTAGTGGCAGGAACATGCGACTGCCTGCTGTCGCTCGTCCACATATCCCACCCCTTTGAAAAAGGCCGTAGGTCTTTCTCACCCTGCACAAAACTCCCTCCAGGGTCCAAGCTCCTACTTGGGGGTACGACTTTACCTAAGTCAGACTGCCCTATGTTTCCTGGGCGTACCCATACTCTCAGGGGAACTATATTCCAGTTTCACAGCCTGTAGAAATTCTTTTCCCCCCATCAACATGCAGATTTTTCCCATTTGTTTCTCTGCTATCATCTGCCATGTGGTCTCCAAATTCCAACTGCACAGAACCAGAATCATACATACCATCCAGGTTTACTACCTTCTCCCAGGTACCTGTCTCTGAGGGCAATAACTCCCTTACATCTGATACTACCAAACCCCAGCCAGTGCACTCACCATAACTATGGGACATATCCACAGACTTTTTATCACTGTTTTTTCCACTCTCTGCAGGACCATAGTAAAGCCTATAGTTTTTGCCATCACCAGACTTCTGGCAAGCACTGACCGTATGCGGACTCTGAGGCTCAACTGGTTCTTTTACTGTCACTGGCCCAGGAAGCTCCGCTGAGGGTTCCCAACCTTCACTTATCTCAACATGGGCAAAGTATGGGCCATATGTTTCACTTTCCATCACATGGGTATCACCGTTGGTAGCAAGTATTTGACCTTTGTTTACCATCTCAGCTGGTTTACCTTTCTCAACAGCGGGCATACAGCACCCAGGCTCTGCAACTTCACAGACTTCATCACATTGGACCTCATGGATATCAGGTTCAGTCTTTACCCCCAACCCAAGGTCATCTACACCGGGTGTTAAACCCTCATACTGTCCAGACATCTCTATACTGGTCCTCTCAACTATAGCGTTTTGGCCCTCTTCTTGCCTTGGGACACCGGCCTGCAACTTCTCAAAGGGAACCTGGTCTATCTTACTGACCATCTCCATTTCTATGGACCATCCATCAGTCACCATTACATTACCATGCCCATCACTAGGGTCTGAGGATTCCTTCATCCTCCCCTGTCCTTCATGAGGGTTTAAACCTACACCCATCTCTGTGATGTCTAGCAACCCACTTTGTGCAGCACAACTTGGAGACACATCCTCCATATCTCCTACCCCTGTCACCACCGATGAACTCTCAACATCCGTTAGGATCCCTCCTGCATCTGGCCCACTACTAAACTCACATAACCCACCAGAGTCAACACCAGACCCATGTACATTGTTTACACACTCCTCCATCCCGGAGTCCACTCTTTCTGCCTTGCTATGTGGGGACATGTTTACTGACTGGGCCCCAGTCGTGCCACACATAAGAGGGTAACCACATTCACTATTTACCCTTTCCTTATAATGCTCTACACTCCCAGTGTGCAATTCAGGCAACACTTTCCCCTGTGCACCCCACTCACTGGTCCTGTTCAGACTTACAGTAATGGATGGAGATATTTTCTCACCATCTCCAGTAACGGTCAACATATGAGCATGCTCAGCTTCTGAATCAGGCATCTCTTTGATACCAACCAGTTCACACAGTGTGGTAGGACAACCAGACTCACTCCTGCACATATGCATGCTACCGGGTTCAATCACCGTCCCATTCACGCTCTTGTCATCAACCCCTTTAGACCTAGCGTCAGAACCACCATTTGCAGGGCTTTCCGTTTCCCCTTTTGGAAAAACACCCGTTACATTAACTTCACAAGAAGCTGCACTGACAGCGCACATCTCAGGGTGGCTATCCACTACAGAACACACATCACCTGTGTAATTTGCGCTGCTCTCCCCTCTGACCTCTAGGGGCACCAGTGAGCTAGTCTCCTCTATTGCTATCAGGGTAGCCTCTAGTTCACACTTGGCAATCCCCTGAATTATACAGAGAGCTGCACTAGGACCCATTTGCAGGTTGCTATTACCTAGTGGACTCATACCGACTGCTTTGTCCTCAGCCAAGATCTCTAAGGGCACACCTGAGCTAATCCCTTCTACTATTGTGGCTGCAGATTCTATAGCACCTTGTTCAGACATATCAGGTTTCTCAAACATGAATGCAGTAAAACGATTTTTAAATGACATGTCCACATGCAATATATTTAGTCTATCAGACTCTGTACCTCCAGATTTAACAGTCCCACTGCCCTCAGGATGCTTTTTGCTTGGCAATATATCTGGAAATCTGTTTAAATCAGCAAAGTCCCCACATAAATCCTGCACATGTTTATCAGTCTCAAAATGGGTGACATCAGAAACAGCAACAGTCTTACCCCATTCTAGTCGGGTTTTCAAACCTGAGCCGATGTCCATGCACCTTCTGGAAACCTCTTGGTGCGAGTCCCCGACAAACAAGGGTGGGACACCACACTGCTGGGACTCCCGGACTTGGGGCTGCATCTTCTCTTGCTTCCTGGTCAGAGGACTCTCAGATGCACAGCTGCCTGCTTGGTGGGACCTCCAACACCGCTCCTCTTTCTGGACGGTAGCGGGTGCCCTCTGCTGACGAGGTTGGTTGCCTCTGGTAACGGTGTCATCCATGTTACTCCATTGCTCCCACGGTTGAGGATTTAACCCCTGCAGGTAAGGAACATATTGCTTTTTGGAAACTGGACCTTGCCTCCTGCAGTAGTCCGGTCGGTTGCCCTCGGCAACAGATTTGCACACTTTTGGTTCTGTACCATCTTGCACATAAACAGTCCTGGTTAACCCCAGACATGCCAGAATCTCTCTCTTTAGCTTGGGGTAATCTCTAGTGTCCTGTAGGGGCATGTCACAATAAATCCTTTGGGCTTTGCCAACCAGCAAGGGCGCCAGAACATATGCCCATTCTTCGGGTGGCAGTTTTTCACGAATCGCAATCCGCTCAAATTCTGCCAGGAACGCCAATACGTCATCTGCTAGAGTCATCTTTCTCATAGCCTCACGCACTGCCAATCGGCTGCTCAAGTCCCGCTCAGCCTTCTGTTTCGCTAATGCCTCCTGCACAGCCAGTCGGTCTCTCTGGTCGCGCTCGGCCTTCTGTTTGGCTAATGCTTGTGCTAACTGGGCATTTGCCTGCTGCATGCATTTCAACAATTCCTCCATGGTCAAAAGGAAGAAATTTCCAGCAGTAACACAGTCTCTGTATTGGGTGTGCCTGTCTTTCTCTGCAGAAACAGACCCTTATTCACACAGGCAGTTTGTATCCCAAGATTTCCCAGTATAACTGCGGGTGTGTCTCTCTCTCTCGTTAAAGACACCACTTGCTCCACTGAGCTCACAGTCACTTGACAGCAACACTTCACAATAAGGCCTCTGGCCCTTTAAATTCTGCTGTAGCAAGACTCTTGATGCAAGTAACCCCTGCACTGGGGTCTCATTATGCACCAGTTGTGACCACCAAGTCTCTGCACAGTCACTCTCTTAAGTGAGTCAGTCTTCCCACACAGGAACAGTCTGTATCAAGGTGCACCTCCTGTCTTCAGAAACACCTTTTCTCACCCAGAGCGAACATCCAGCAGTCCTATGTAAACTTTGCAGTATTCTTCTGCACCACTTCATGCACACACCCGTTAGTGCCAATTATGCAACACTGCGCCAATCTTGCCCTTCGCATACCTCCACCATATGTAACGCTTCACATGCGTTTGGATGCCATCTTGGACCGTCCTGGGGTTCTTTAGCTCCGGGATCGCCGCTTTGGTAAACGGGATTTTCTGACACAGGGTTCTCTTCAAGTCTGGATTCCACCAGCTTTATTTATCAACACAGGAAAAATATATACGGTATACAAAAATTAAACCCTAGGCCTCATAGCCACTAACTACATAACAGTAGAGACCCTCTCTAACCTGCGGTCAGGACCTACTGTCCAGCACCGACAGCACTGTATTCTCCTAGTACACTTCAGGCTTCCGTCCAGCCTGGGGGGTAAGAGCCCTCTCCTCAGCTCCTCTGCTGCCCCACTCTCAGGTAGCAAGCCACACCCCCCGATTACCTGGAGAGACAGGCTTTTAATAGGTCTCCAGGGATGTTCCAAAATCCCGTCCTGGAACGTGGGGACGGCAACCCACCCAACGCTATCGCCGTCCCAGGAAAAGCAACCCGTTACTAGCCGCATTGCAGCCATGCTAGCTACCTGTGTCAGCAATCTATGGTTACTGACGCCAAATAGTTGCTTTCCCCCACCAAACCCAGGTTTTTGGTGGCACGTCTGCAGCCGGTATACTGCTGTATTCCACCTAGTGGCAGGAACATGCGACTGCCTGCTGTCGCTCTTCCACAATATATATATATATATATATATATATATATATATATATATATATATATATATATAATATATATATATATATATATATAATATATATATACATATTGAACAATACCTGACGTCGTCTGTTGTTCACAATAAGTAATGGCATTCTACATAAATTTATTGTTGTAAGTTTTGTATACTGTCATAGAGCAGTGGATATAGTGCAATACAGCATTGATAGGTTGCCAGAGGGATTATCTATTATGAGACACATTGAGGCATCTGTGCCTGCGCCTTGCTTTCCTGAGGTTGTTGTACGGCGTTCAAGCTCCAGTAATGTTGCGCGATCCATGTACAGGATTTGCGCATGCGGTTGTTCGAGTTGCCGTGCATTGAGCTTTTAATCCTGTTATCGCGCAAGTTGGTAGGCGGACTTGTGTCTCCTTTGTATAACGGGGCGACCTATGAGATCGATATGCTTGTAGAAGCTGGGGATTTTCAGCATAATCCAAATACTTCACTATAACAGGACGGGGCCTGTGCCTCGGTCCCTCTTTGGGCGGGGGTCTTGGCAGCCCAATTCTGTGCGCTCGTTCTACTTTCAGGGGTCCCTCGATACCCAGCGCTTGCAGGATATGTTTTGCACAAATATCATGCAGGCTCTTCTGCTGGATCGATTCGCTTAGATCTATCACTCTCAAATTGTTCCTGCGGGACCGATTTTCTAGGTCGATTTTCTGTTCTCTTGAGCAATCTCTCCATGGTGCTCCTTTCCCCCAGGATGTCGTCCTCAACTACATCCACTCGCTCTTCCAGCTCTACAATGCGGCCAGAATGATTTTTCATTTCAGCGTGTAAAGATGAGACTGCCGAGATTACTGCTGCTTTAACTGAGGCAGAGATGGTGGCCTCAAAAGAGGCTAATATATCTGGTGCAAGCAGTTTGGCCACCGTAACGGCCATGGTTTTACAGGAGACAGTCAAATCAGAGGTGGTCTCTTCCAATTTAGGTTCCTGTGTTTTTAACCCTTGTGATACTGGAGCTATATCCTGTGGTGCTGCTGAGATTGCCTGTGCAGGTATACTAGCTTGCTGCAGTACAGGTGTGTCTGTGAATACCTCGGAGTTATAGCTCTCACAGTTAGAGTATGTCTCCCCTTCCTCTGCGTCTGTCCGCTCCCACTCCTCTTGGAGAGCAGAGGATCCGGCGCCATCTTGTGTGGCAGGGTCGGCGTCCCGGGCTCTCCAGGTAGTTATGTGTGCTCAGGCTCCCCGCTGTGCGATGCGCCCCTGGCTCCGGTGCCGGAGGCGCCCCGATGCCTTGACACTGAAAAGTGCCGCTGTAAATGCTGGTATGAGGCCGGGAAGCCTTGAAATAGACGGAGCGGGGCCGGAGCTCTCAGTGCCTGCTGCCGGCCATGCACACGCCGGAACCGGAAGTCATTTTCCATGGTTATATTGCCCTAAGTAATCTTTTTTATGGTTTGATAATCTAAGTTAGATTTTAAGGGTAGGATTATTTTTGGTCTTTTGTCTAAATTTCTTTATTCTGCTTTGGCCTTTTTAGGAGAGAGTTCTGAATATAACTCAGCACAGTCGCTCAGTTGTGTTAGAAATTGTCATAGAAATGAATGGGGATAAGTACATAAGCAAGGTATGAGCTGGCCTCAGACCCAGAAATAATGAGATGACATGAGATACATTTAACACATCTTGCATCCACAGGATGAGTAAAAAAAAATATTTGATCGCCGACAGATCCACTGTTGGTTGCTGCGCCAATCAGAAAAGGGGGACCATCGCCTAGAAAGGCAGGGTTCAGATAGAGCAGCAGTTGAACATATGCACTGCTTTTCTATTTTATCGTCTTTTGAATGGTTTTGGGGGACAGTTCTGTCCGGGGTTTGTGGATTCGCCTGTCCCCCCTAACCATTGACTAACAGACTTTCTGCCCGAAAACTGATTAGAAAATCCCTTCAGTATAAACTACTGGGGGGATTGTCTATTAAAGTCTAGGGGATGGTTGCTTGTCAGTTTTCAGATGGTTTCCAAATCCGCAAACCGTCTGAAAATTCAATGAAAAACCCATGCCGTGTGGACTTAGCCTAACAATATAAATTTAGTGTGCCCTCAAAATAACTCAACACACAGTCATCAATGTCTAAACCGCTGGCAACAAAAGTGAGCCCATTCCTAAGTGAAAATTATCAAATTGTGCCCAAAGTGTCATTTTCCCTCCATGGTGTCATGTGACTCGCTAGTGTTACAAGGTCTTAGGTGTGAGCAAAGAACAGTCTGAGGATCTGATAAAAAGAATTGTTCCTCTACATAAAGATGGCCTAGTCTATTAGAAGATTGCCACCACCCTGAAACTGAGCTGCAGCATGGTGGCTAAGACTATACAGCGGTTTTAACAAGACAGGTCCACTCAGTTCAGGTCTCGGCACGGTCAACCAAAGAAGTTGAGTGCACATGCTTCTCTTTTTCAGAGATAGACGAATGAGTGCTGCCAGATTTTCTGCAGAGGTTACAGGGGTGGGGGATCAGCCTGTCAGTGCTCAGGCCATATGCCGCATATTGCTTCAAATTGGTCTGCATGGCTGTCATCCCAGAAGGAAGCTTCTTCTATTGATGATGCACAAGATATTCTGCAGTTTTCTGAAAACAAGGAGACTAAGGACATGGATTACTGGAGCCATGTCCTGTGCTCTGATGATACCAAGATAAACTTATTTGGTTCAGATAGCATCAAGCATGTGAGGCAGCAACCAGGTTAGGAGTACAAAGACAAGTGTGTCTTGCCTACAGTCAAGCATTGTTGTGGGAGTGTCATGGTTTCATACTGCATGAGTGCTGCTGGCTGTGGGGAGCTACAGTTCATTGAGGGAAGCATGAATTCCACCATGTTCTGTGACATACTGAAGCAGAGCATGATCACCTCTCTTCTAAAAACTGTGCCGCAGGACAACCACTGCCTTGCTAAAGAAAATGAGGGTAAAGGTGCTGACTGGCCAAGCATGTCTCCAGACCTAAACCGTATTGAGTATCTGTGGGGCATCCTTAAATGAAAGGTCTCTAGCATACACCAGCTATGTGATGTCATCATAAAGGAGTGGAAGACGATTCCAATGGTAATCTATGAATTTCTAGTGAACTCCATGCATAACAGAGCTAAAGTAGTTCTGGAGAATAATAATGGCCACATAAAATATTGACACTTTGGGCATAATTTGTCCATTTTCAATTAGGGGTGTACTCACTTTTGTTGCCAGCGGTTTAGACATTGATGACTGTGTGTTGAGTTATTTTGAGGGCACGTCAAATTTATACTGTTATACAAGCTGTACACTAACTACTTTACATTGTATCAAAGTGTCATATCTTCAGTGTTATCCTCCCTCTCTTCCCAGTAGTGCACTGGGGTCCTTTCTCTGACAGCATCCAGTATAGGATGCTGCCAGAGGAACAAAGGGGCTTGGGGGAGGCTTGTATGTGACCTCCCCCAGTGCCCTTTTGTTTACATTGCCACCATTGATGCTGGTAGTCCTTCCCAACACTTTCCCCACCACCACCAGTGCTACTTAAAGCCATTGGATCATCACAGATTTGGTATGTAAGCTGTGTCCAGTATCAGCCCTTTTTAGACCATAACCCACCATTATGCTATGTGCCCAAGTACAAAAAAAAGAAAAGCCACCACTTATCATCCAATTAACCCTAAAATTATCACCCTATAATCTACCACCAACTACAACTATCAACCCATAACCCCCAACCTTCACCAATCGATCAATAACTCCTTTACCTCCAACTATTAACCCATAACCCACACAACTGAAATGTATACAGAATTGATGAATGTACACCAACAAGTTTGAAAAGTGAGAATTCAAAGCTATTAGTTTAGTACATTCATCATAGATGTGGTGAGACTGAAAAGTCATAAGTGCGGTCAGGACCAGCTGGTGAAGACGAGTCAATGTGAACAACTGCAGGCATCCTCAAACTGCGGCCCTCCAGCTGCTGGGAAACTACAACTCCCGTCATGCATTTATATAATCTATAACAGTGGGCATGATGGGAGTTGTAGTTTCCCAACAGCTGGAGGCAGGGGTGTAACTTTGGTTCAAAAAGTGGGGGGGACCAATTTTCCCTCTCATCCTCTATCTTCCTATCCCTCCCTCCTTCACTCGCCTTCTCTATCACTTCTCTCCGCTCCTCTCCCTGCAGTGAAGCGGCCCCCTCTTACCCAGCTAGGAGGTCTGAGGGAGTGCTGTGAGCTCCCACAGCGGGTCCAGGCAGAGTCCTTATGGCAAACACTTTTGGTGCAATCCGTAAGGTTATGAGTGGCTCTCTAATTACTTAAGTTTAGAGCCAGACTGAGACTAAAAGGCAGCCCTGGCAATAAAACCAAACCAGCGCACCAATAATATTTCTCCCTCTACATGAAAATAAAATATGTTGGACAATGCAGAAAATTTTGCTTAACCCTTCCTATCTCCCATCACTACTCCATTAAATTTGTAATACACACAACAGAATGAGGAAAATAAAAGAACCCAATCTCACTGTCAATGACACATACCGTACCCCAAAATGTATTTTATTGCATACCATACACCAGAAATGACATCAGTCACTGCACCCCAGAAGTTAATTATATAACACATGGTATCCACAGAAGTTACATTACTAACTGCACCTTATGAATGAATTGCACATTGTACTCAATAAATAATATAATTCACTGTACCCCAGAAATGAATTATATTACACATGGTAGACCTAGAAATTACATTACTAACTGCACCTTAGAAATGAATTGCACATTGTACTCAAGAAATAATATAATTCACTGTACCCCAAAAATGTATTATATTATACACAGAACCCTAGAAGTGAATTACATTACACCATGCCCCAGGGAGTACAATACACACCGTACCCCAGAGACTACATTACTCACTGTATCCCAGAGATTATTACATTACACACCGTATCCCAGATATTACATTACTCACTGTACCCCAGAGATTACATTACACCTCGTACCCCAGAGATTATATTACACACTGTACAACAGAGATAACATTACTCACCGTACCCAAGATATTACTGCATTATTCACCGTACCCCAGAGATTACATTACACACTTTACAGCAGAGATTATATTACACCATGCACCAGAGACTACATTACACACTGTACCCCAGAGATTATATTAGACACCGTACCCCAGAGACTACATTACTCACTGTTTCCCAGATATTATTACATTACACACCATATCCCAGATGTAACATTACTCATTGTACCCCAGAGATTACATTACACCCGTACCCCGGAGATTACATTACACCCCATAGATTACATTACACACTGTACAACAGAGATAACATCACTCACTGTACCCTAGACATTAGTTTACAAACTGTACCCCAGATATTACTATCTCCCCATCTCAATGCTCCATTTTGCTTCCAAACTCCTCGAGCAGCCCGTCTATCTTCAGCTGTCCTCCCACCTCTCCTCCAACTCTCTTCTTGACCCACTACAATCTGGTTTTCGACCCCACCCCTCTACCGAAACCGCCCTAACCTAAGTCACTAATGACCTAGTAACTGCTAAAGCCTCATGCCACTACTCTGTGCTCCTCCTCTCAGACCTGTCCTCTACCTTTGACACTGTCGACCATTCCCTCCTGCTACAAATCCTCTCCTCCCTCGGGCATCACAGACTTGGCTCTTTCCTGGATCTCCTCGTACCTCACTGATCGGACTTTCAGCGTCTCTCATTCTCGCTCCAACTCCTCCTCCCGGCCTCTCTCTGTCGGTGTCCCCCAAGGGTCAGTCCTGGGCCCACTACTCTTCTCTATCTACCCCTTGGCCTCGGTCAGCTCATAGCCTCACATGGCTTTCATTACCACCTGTATGCTGATGATACCCAACTCTACTTCCCGGCCCAGATGTCACTTCTCTACTCTCCCGGATCCCTGACTGTCTGTCCTCCATTTCTTCCTTCTTCTCATCACGTCTCCTTAAACTAAATGTGGAGAAAACAGAACTCATCATCTTTCCACCGTCCCCCTCCACCTGATCTCTCTATCTCAGTGAACGGCTCTACACTCTCACCGGTCTCGCAAGTCCGCTGCCTGGGGGTAATCCTCGACTCCGCTCTATCTTTCAAACCACACATCCAAAAACCCCCACCTCTGCCTGCCGCCTCCACCTAAAAACATCTCTCGCACCGCCATTCCCCAAAAATGACACTACAAAAATGCTGTTCCATGCCCTTGTCATCTCCCCCTAGACTACTGCAACATCCTTCTCAGTGGCCTCCCAGCTAGCACCCTCGCTCCCCTCCAATCCATCCTTAACTCTGCTGCCCATCTTACCCCCTCTCTCCCCGCTACTCCTCTGCCTCTCCCCTCTGCCAATCCCTTCACTGGCTTCCCATTGCCCAGCGAATTCAATTCAAGCTACTAACCATGACCTACAAGGCTCTCCCTGACCTCTCCTCTCCATACCTCTCTGCCCTCATTTCAACATGTCTCCCTCATGCACCCCCCCCCGCTCCCCACAGGACCTTCTCCTCTGCTCTCCCCATATCTCTCCTCACACAACCGTCTCCAAAAGATTTCCCCCCTGTTTTCACCCACATTCTGGAATCACTCCCCCCAACACATCAACTCCCCTCCACTTTCACCATTTCAAAAGAAACCTGAAAACCCATTTCTTCAGGCTTCCTAACCTTACAAAACTTGTATATTCCCCCACAGACATGTCTGCCCCCAACCCCCTGTCTTTTTTCCCCCCCCCCTTGTAGATTGTAAGCCTCGCGGGTGGGGCCCTCTCCCCCTCTGCTGCCAATTGTCATTACCCCTTTCCCTGACTCGTTTGATTTATGTAATGTATGAAACCCCCCTCGAATGTAAGAGCCCGGGAATAAATGGCGCTTTAAAAAAATAATAATAATAATTTACTGCTTTATTCACCATACCCCAAGATTACATTACCCTGTCAACAGAGTTATATTAACCCAAACTCGAGACTACATTACACCCCGTCCCCCGAATTAATTAACACGTCCCCCCAGAGATTACATTGCACACCTGCCGGATTACATTGCCACTGTAAACAGACTTACATTACAACTGTACAACAGGATTATATTACCCCGTACCCCAAACGTTTATTACATTACAACTTACCCAAACTACATTAACAAGGATCCAAAATTTGGGTTGTGTGATATATACATATTTGAACACAGAAACATACACATTAGGGTGGGCCGCATAGGGTTTTTCAGATTGCAGTGTTGGGGGGAAATTCGGCCATGCAAACGCAGAATTCCGCGAGCAAACCCCCCCGATTTGCCCGAGGCAGATTTTGCTCCTGCCCTTTAGTTTGTTAGTTTTGGAAAATGCCTCAAGAATTCTGTTAGGGCTGACAGTACACGCCGAAAATATTGAGTAAAATTTGGTGTAATCTAAAAAAACGACACTGATTTTACTAGGGGAAAAAGTAAACAATTTTCCCGTTGGATTGGACACTGGGGCTGAGGGAGATCACATGAATCTGCCCTGAATCGCATTCATACTTTTGTATGAATGTACCCTTTTAAGGGTGGCCCCCAGCGTTTTAGCGGGTCGTACTGTGCGCTTGCTATTTTCGGGGGGTTTTGAAGTACGTGCTAGCCGTCCACAATTTAAAATCTGCGGGGTCGGCCCCCTTACTTTCATTTTCCTGGTGCGTAAGTAAGGGAAGAAGTGACAGGCTAGACACATGGTTGTACAGTAAACAACCTCACTATACTAAATACCCTACTCCATAAACACACAACATCTGCACCCCCGTCCCTCCTTCTCCTGTAGTTGGCATGGCAAGGCTTCTCTTCATCTTGAGAGGGGTGACATAGGGGAAGGGTATACAATGGGAGGGAAAAAATACAGCCCCAGAAACAGGGTGTTGGACTGGAGCAGTTTTTGAATGGTGAAGGCCCCCGCTGACTTTGCTCACCAAAACAGCGCTGCTTCCCTCTGTACTGACACTTTAGCTGCTGCCCTACTCTTCCCCCCAATAGCACGAAAAATCAGAGGAAAGGTTTAATTCTTTTTTCCTTGTGTTCTGCTCTCCCCCTTACCGTATTTCATGCTTTCTTTTGGGGATTTTTTTTTTTGAAAGGGCTAAAAGGGGGGGGACCGTCCCCCACCCAGAAAAAAGTGGGGGGGACCAGTCCCCTCCGTACCCCTCTAAAGTTACACCTATGGCTGGAGGGCCGCAGTTTGCCTGAACTAAAGACATAGAATAAGTCACGTATGTCACTAGATATAACTGCTGTAATAATAAATTACATGTTAGCTGACTCTGGGTACTACTATTAGCTATCCACATAAAGTCACTGTATGGTTGGAATATTGGATAGTAGAGGTGGTTGTATAATGGATTACATTCAGAAACTGTATGTTGTATTATTCATTCACTATGTGGTAGTGATATGTGGTTCAATGCCATCATTTAATATAGTTTTATTACCTAAAACTTAAAATTTGGCATAAAAACAACTACTGTAAAATATACAATTCTAAATAATATGTAAAAAAATTATTTGCCTCAATAAAATAAATATTTGTAAACAAAAGCAAGAAGTGTAGTAAAAAACTGTAAATATATTTTTTTCAGTAACTATTGCAATATTGTATTAAAAATCAGTTGGTCAACTCTGCAGACTAGTAAGTTAACCTTAGCCTCTAAAACAATAATAGAAAATGTTTTTAGAATCTATTTAATTGAAGTATTAGATATTTCTAGATTTTGCTCTAGAACCGATTCAAGTACTAGAGTCACAGTTAGCTCAAAATTGGTTCCTTGTTCCTGTAAATAGAAAAATACAAATAATTTAACTATAATATCACGTTAAACAATAATTATAAAATTATAAATATAACATGTATGGAATAAATATTGCAATTATAAAAATAATAGAATAAAGCAACAACAATTTTTTTTTAATTCCTTACCTCCGTCGTCAGTTTTCGTCTCTCTGACAGAGCCCCATTTTTGAAATCTGACATGTCACTTTATGTGAGAATAACTTTTTGACACTTTAACCTATCCATGTGATTCAGAGATTGTTTGAAAAATATCAAAGTATCGTGAAAAATTTCCGCATGTAAGACAGATAGTTCCACTAAAAATAGCTCATAACTAGCATCTACCATGTCAACGGTAGGTTGGCATCATTTTTTTAAATGTCTTTTTTACGACATTAGGGGGCTTAGAAATTTAGTAGCAATTTTCAAGAAAATTTGCAGTATACATTTTTTTAGGGACCAGTCCAGTTCTAACGTGATTTTGATTGGCCAGTATGTTAGTAAATTTCACTTTTTTTGCAGATTTTTAATTTTTATCCATTATTCACAACAACACGGTAAATGTGACCAGGGAAAGGCAACTTAATATTGATTCCCCAGATTATACTGTTTTCAGAGATATCCCATATGTGTCCCTAGTGCGCTATTTGGCTCAATCACAAGCCTCAGAGTAGGAGGAGCACCTACTGGACTTTAGGGTCTCATCTTCATTATGATTTTATTTAGGCGCCATTTAAGGTTTGCAGACACTCCAAGATGCTGAAACTTAATAAACACCCCTAAAAAGACCCCATATTGGAAACTACAGCCCCTAAGGAAAATATCCAGGGGTGCAGTGAGTATATCGACCACCACAGGTGTTTCACACATTTTTTTTTTTAGCGTTAGGCTGAGAAAATGAAAAAAATTTTTTTCCAACAATCTGCAATTTTAGCTGAAAATGTAGAATTTTTATAAGGAATCTTGGAAAAAAACGCACCCGAAATTTTGTTGCACAATTTCTTCCAAGTTCGTCAATACCCTACATGTGGGTGTAAACTGCTGTTTGGGCGCATGGCAGGGTGTACAAGAGAGGGAGCGCTATTTGGCTTTTGGAACGCAGATTTTGGTGGGGCCATGTCGCACTTGCAAAGCCCCCAAAGTACCATAACAGGTGAAACCTTCCAGAAGTCGCCCCATTTTTTGGGTTCAACACCCTCAGGGATCTCATCTAGGGGTGTTTCTGTGCATTTTGAAAAAACTTTGAGACTCTCGGTTCACATATCATGATCAGAACATGTTTAAGCTGCCCACGACTTTCAACGTGGTCTCAAATCGGGCAGTCCTATCCGATCTTTACCTCTGAATCGATCCAATCAGGCCTCTCAATGGGTCAACCGACCTCCATTTAAATTTAGAGAGAAAAAAAAAAAACAACCCAACCCGCAAAAGCTGCCCTTCTTATGACAGCCTGTGAGAGTGGGCGGGGACAGAAACCCAAAATGGAAGCACCCCTTCCTTTCCATATAGGTTAAAATCAATGCATTTTGGGCACACATAGGTTCCATAAGTTTTTTTTAGTATTGGACTATGAAAATGGGGGGGGAAAGCGCAGTTCCGCCATTGTTTTTTGGGCTTCATTTTTACAGTGTTCGCCTTGTGGGATAAATGAAATGAGAACTTTGCTATAGGGGTCAGTACAATTGCATTGATATAGATTTTATATAGTTTTTTATGTTTTTTTCAAAATTCAAAAGAGCTTTATTGAAATGGCAAAATTAGATGGTACAAGCCAATATGCAGTATACATAACCATAAAAGGGATAGTAGACACAATCATCTCAAGACAGGAGAGAAGGCATCAGATTATGAAAAAATGCACCTTAGACAACAATAGAACAGTCCATAATTTTAACTGTAAGCTAAGTGCAGGTAGGAGCAAAGAACATCAGTCCTAAAAACAATGCAGGGATGGGGAGAGGTAGTGATTACCGAGTGTAGGACCGAGGAGGACAGTAAGTGTAAGGAACCTCTAACACTTCGGGGGGAGGGGAAGAGGGAACGAACGGGACTAGACAACACACACAGAGAGAAGGAAAAAAAAAAAAAAAAAAAAAAAGGGGGGGGGGACAAAAAACAAAAAGCCCAAGGGGCAGCACAGAAGAGAAGGGTAGGGGAGCAGCCAGCCGGGGTCAAGCATCCACCACCATCCACCGGGAGGGAGGGCTGGTCAGGGCCAGACAATGTGGATGCACTTTAGTGAAAACTGGTGTAGTGAAACGACCCAAAAAATGGGGAAACCAATCATCCCATAACTTGTAAACCATTACACCGTCACCCAATGAGTTACCTCTAATTTCTTCCCATCGACAGATTTTGTTATCTTTTTGAACCAATCTGGGGATAGAGGGAGGGGTCGTGGAGCGCCAGAGTCTAGGGATAACAGCCTTAGCTGCATTTAGCAGGAAGATTATTAACGATTTTTAAAGGGAGCGGGGTCGGAATCCTGAACAAGCCATGAAGAGGAAAACCACCGGATCATTCTTCACTTTTCACCCGTGATCAAATCAATTATGTGGATGACCTTAGCCCCAATAGGGCTGGAGGAGAGCACACTTCCACCATGTGTGTAACATTGTACCCCTTCCCTGTGGCATCTCCAGCATAGGTTGGAAACAGAAAGGGTAAGAAGGAATGTAAGAGTGAGGGGACTCTGTACCATCTAGAAATAATTTTGTAATTTTAAACCCTCTTGAATTCTGAATGGAGACAGAGGTCCTGCGTGCCAGTGCTAGTACTTGGGCCCACTCTTCTTCCGAGAATTCTCTAGAGAGTTCCTTTTCCCATGCTATTTGAAAATTAAGCTTGGTAGTTTTTTATGTTTTATTACTTTTACACAATAGAAATAGGTCCATAAATTAATTAGTTAAAAAATAATTGCATTTTTATGTTGTCCTACTCTGACAGCCATAACTTTTTCATTATTCTGTATACGGAGCTGATTATGGGCATGTTTTTTGCGGGATGAGTTGATGTTTTAATTAGTACCATCATGGGTTGCACTTTTTATTAAGATTTTTTTGAGGCATTTTGAACAAAATACAGCATTCCTGGTAGTGTTTTTTTATTTTTATTTTTTACAGCGGTTACCGTGTGGTATAATTGACAACCTAGCTTGACTCAGCAGGTCAATATGATTACAGCGATACCCAATTTGTTTATTTTTTTATGTTTTACTGCTTTTACACAATAAAAACACTTTAATTCAAAAAGGAAAACACGTTTTTGCATCGCCATAGTCTGAGAGTCATAACTTTTTTATTTTTCCGTGTATGGAGCTGTGTAGGGGCTTGTTTTTTGTGGGATGAGTTGACGTTTTTTATTGGTATAATGTTTTTCGGGTCAAGACTTTTTGATCAATTTTAAATCCGTTTTTTGGAAGGCAGGAACACGAAAATACTGCAATCCTAGTAGGGTTTTTTATTTTTAACAGTGCTCAACGTGCAGTATACATGACAAGTTAGCTTTACTCTGTGGGTCGTTACGATTATGGCGATACCCAATTTATATAGTTTTTTATATTAGGTAAAAAAACTGCATTAAGGGTTAAAAAATATATATATATACTTAGTCTGTGTCATTACTTCATTAGTTATCTGCTAGTTGTTATCTTAGCTCGAGCTGAATTTTGGCAGGCACTCAAGACTTAGAAAGCAGAGTGTATATTCAGCTCACAGCTTCTGTTAAGGGGGGTTGTAGTTGCGAGGGCTCGCACTTCACTTTCTCCCCTCGGCTCTATGGCGTGCTGAGAAATTATAGCGCTCAGTGAAAAGGTGCTGTCGAGTAGTTTGATCGAAGAGAAAAGTAGTAAAAAATATAAGACTTGAGAGAAAAAGTTAATGAAACTCTCTGTGTAATGAGCATAAATCACGGAGACTACAAACTAACATGTGGGAGACAGCAGTGAAAAAGTATAATTACAATGAAACTGAATGTAAAAAGTAAGAAGGATTTGAAGAATGCATATGTATAAAGAGTGAGCTGCCGCCATTCCAAGATGGCGACTTTCAATGTTGGCTGTGCTGTCGTCATCAAATTCCATTAACGCTGAAAGTTGCGTAGATTGTGGGAGGGAACGTACAACACTAATCACACCTTGTATTACCTCAACTCCTGCCCCTCCCGGTATTCTTCCCTCAGCTCCCGTGCCAGAACCTCCTATTATTTCCTGTACAGACACTCTCTGCATCCGGAAAGGCAAAACCAAACCCCGCCCTTTCCACTTCCTGTGGCCATATTTGTAGTCCTAAGCAATCCAAAGAACCCGGAAGTTCCGGGTTGAAGTTGAACAGCGGCCATCTTGCTACACCTAGTAACATTCCTACTCCCACCTCTCCTCCGTGCAATTCACTTGTTACTGCTAATGTAAACATTGATATGCAACTGTTGTGTGATAACGTCTTTGCCAGCACACCTGCAACATCACAACAAACACCACCACCAGCCCCGCAACCACTCTACCCTTTGCTCACTGCTTCTAGGACACCCTCCTCCTCTATAGCCGCTATTCTGACTTTCAATGCTAATGGAGAGGAAGACGGGGAGGAGGAAAAGTTGCCATTAGCTACAGGATGCTGTCACGGATTATGAGAACCCTGTGGTCCCCAAAGCTCATGTTCTTCTCAGCCAAGTACCTTCTTCAGCTGCCTACTTCACAGTCTATGGTTTCTGCAATGTCTTCTTCAGTGTCCCACTACACAAGGACTGTCAATACCCTTTTGCTTTCACTTATCATGGTACTCAGCCCACCTGGACGAGGATGCTTCAAAGGGGCACAGAACTCACCCAACCAGTTGACTCAAGCCCTGCAGGACATGTATGATATTCTCTTGTGTGCACCTGATTTTCCAACTTGTCAATCAAGCTCTTTGAGTCTTCTTCAACATTTGGCATCAATCAACTGCAAAGTCTCACAGTCCAAGCTCCAATGGTGTTCTAAGAAAGTTGTATTCCTCGGACATTGCATATCACAGGGTACCAAACACCTTACTGATGATCGGGAAAAAGCTGTGATGCTCATTTCTTCACCGACCAATCTAAAACAACTTCAAGGATTTCTAGGCCTCGTCACTTACTGTCGTCAATGGATACCCAATGCCTCCAGTCTTATGCAAGTTTTATATGATTCTTTCAAGGACATTATTTACACCAATGAACTCTCACTTGAGGCACAAGAGTGTTTTCAAACCCTGGAAAAAACTTATCCTACAAGCTCCGGCTCTGGGAATCCCGGACTACTCACAGCCTTTCAACCTCTTCCTATTTTGAAGACTATGGCCAAGCTTCCGAAGTCTTGACACAAAAACATGGAGAGCGTATGAGACCTCTTGGATACTATTCTTGCAAGTTAGATCCTGTTGTATGGACTGTCCCTACTTGCCTCAGAGCTATCATTGCTGCACAAGTTCTTCTTGAAAAAAAACTCATGACATAATTTTAGGCCATCTGGTCAATGTTTTGGCTCATCATGATCTACAAGGGATCCTGAAACAGTCGCAGCAACCTCATCTCAGTAAACAGCGCCTTCTCTGAATACAATGCCCATTACTGATGCCTGAGAATGTCACTTTGAAGAGATGTACTACTCTCAACCCAGCCACTCTGCTTCCTCTCTCAAGGGGGAAGATGAAGATCAGTCCACCACTGATGAAAACCAGACTGCCACGGAGGAACCTCTTCATGACTGTTTTGAACAAATAGAGGCTGAAACCTCCCATCTTCCTACTGTCTCTACATCCAAGTTGGAGAACCCAGACTATGTCTTCTTCACAGATGGTCCAGATTTTGCGGATGATCAAGGACGATTCCATACAGGATTTCCTGTAGAAACCGTGAAGGCTGCATCTTGACCATCGAGAATGCCAGCCCAAGAAGGTGAACTCTGGGCTGTAACAGAAGCTTGTAAGCTCACCGAAGGTCGTGAACATATATACCGACTCTACGTGTACGGAGTAGCCCATGACTTTGGCCTGAAGTGGTCCATGCGAGGTTCCCAGACAGCTAGTGGAACACCCATCAAGAATCAAGAATCCATTCAGACTCTGATGCATGCTCTCCAATTGCCAGCTCAAGTGGCAGTTTTGAAGACTAAAGCCCATGGAAGAATTGAGACAGTGGAAGTAGAAGGCACCTACAGAGCAGACTTGGCTGCAAAGGCCCCGCAGTTTCTCTTCTTAGAAGTTTCGAGAGGAAAAAGGAGTGGCTGTTAATGTGCGGGACCAGAGCAGAGAAGAAAGAAGGAGAAGGTGAGAAGAAAGAAGGAGAAGGTGAGAAGAAAGAAGGAGAATGTGAGAAGAAAGAAGGAGAATGTGAGAAGAAAGAAGGAAAGAAGAAGGTGAGGAGAAGAAAGAAGAAGGAAAGAATAGAGAGGAACAAGAAGAGAACCAAGGACAAGCTGCATTGAATCCAGGTGTTAACCTGTTGAGACAATTTCAAACTCGAAAGGAAAAGTTGGGAGGAATTGGGAGCAGAGATACACCAAAAATGGATCTAGAGAAAACAATAGATTTTGTTTACCAAGGGCATTATATCCAGCTGTAGTACAATGGGCTCATAGTACTACCCACAGAGGAACTAACCAGATGATTTTCTTCAATCAACAAGATATACCTAGCACCCAGAATCTCCATTTTCCACGGCATGTAGCCATGCTAGAAGTTGTGAAATATGCAATACTTGTAACCCAGGAGGACTGATGCCAACACCAAGGAAGCATTTGGCTAAACACTATATCCTCTCCAGCGGATCCAGATTGAACACATTGAATTACCCAAGAGTAGAAAGTACAAGTATGTTCTAGTAGTGGTGGATATGTTCGCAGGATGGCCTGAAGTCTACCCAGTTACCAACATGACTGCCAGAACCACCGTGAAGAAACTATTGACTGAGTTGATATGCAGATTTGGGATCAATGAGGTTATTAAATCTGACCAAGGACCTGCCTTCACTGCAGAAGTATCAAACATACAATATTGAAATCTGGAAAAATTTTACAGAGTGATATAAAATTTGGCCATCTTTTATGAAAGCACCTCGATGGTTATACCGAAAAGGGGGAAAATCTGGGCCAACAACTGATATCAGCAAAACATAAAAAGACCAAAAAAAAAATAAAAAACAAATGGGACCTTAGCAGTACGAGATCAGGCACGTTTGCATGTCTGCGATGTGTGGAACTGCTCATCATACTGAAAGGGGACTCAATCTGCCATCCTACCAAAGGCCATAGAATAAATATCCAGGGGTTCCACACATGTGATAGCACAGGCGTCATCTATATGCTCAAATGCCCCTGTGGGCGAGTATACGTAGGTCAAACATCAAGATGTATTAAGGTCATGATCACCGAACATAGATCAGCCATTAGAACTTTTAAGAAAAAGATGATAGACTCCAGGGAAGAAGGAAGTAACCCTAATATAGAGGATACCCAAAAAAATAAAACTTTCGGAGAAACAACCGTAGCCAGACATTTTGCCGAGGCACGGCATGACTTATGTGAATTACGCTGGTGCATACTGGAAAAAGTTACATGCAATGATAATACACATATGGACATTAAACTCCTTAAACGAGAGGCTTACTGGATCACAACCTTAGAATCATTGTCCCCTATAGGCCTAAATGAAAGCCTTAACATGCGGGTGTTTTTGTAATAAGCTCACTAATGCATCACTTTAATACTATACTATCCACCCCGTGCTTCCCCTGCAGATAATTAGGGGTTAAATGGTTTTAACTTACCTGGGTTAAAGGGTTAAATGTTTTTAATCTACTTAAAGAACAGCTGTGCATGATGACGCTTATGCCTGAGGAAGGGGGAGGAGCTTACCCCCGAAACGTTGCACGCACGAGCGTGTGCAGGTGTTCACTCCCTGCGCCATCTCTGCTCCGGACTAGCTAGCGTCTCCGACCCACACATGGCTATGTGTTTGGATTGAACGAACTGATACGAACGACCGGGAGGTCGCGACTAACCGCTGAGTAATCTGCTTCTTTCTATTGTTCAATTTATGGGTATGCTGTGTAGTATGGCCGAATGCCTGTTCACAGACTATGTTTTAAACATGACAAATTAAAGTTTATAAATATTACGACGGGTTCAGTTGTGCTTCACTGCAGAAGTAACCAGAGACATTTGGAAACTAGTAGGAGCTGACCTCGACCTGCACACCCCCTACCATCCCGAATTCAGCAGAAAAGAGGAAAGAATGAACGCTACTCTGAAGGCTAGCAAAAAAAAAAAAACATCTCTTCCCTGGCCCGAGATTCTGCCCATTGCCCTCTACTCTGTCAGAAACACCCCTAGGCAGCCCCACTGGTCTCACTCCTCAGGAGATAGTATTCTCAGGCCCGCCCAGATTAGGGAGGTTTCACCAGCAGTAGTTGAGTGCAGGGAATGATAGCCTTGTAAAATATGTTATAAATCTGTGTAATGAATTGAAACTAATCCATGCCATAGTGTTCTCCTCCATTCCAGATCCAGACTCTGATCAAAGCTACAACCTGGTGACTTTGTGTGGGTGCAGAAACACGTCAGAGATTCTCTGGAGCCCAGATTTGACCATACCAAGTACTCCTGGTGTCCCCAACCTCAATGAAACTTGAAGGAAGACCCACCTGGGTGCATGCTTCACACTGCAAGAAAGTGACTGCGACCAATAAGTCATTATGAACTTTTCCCTTATCCTTTCATATGTTTGTCTAGTCTGGATGTGTGTAAAAATGCAAGAGGGACAACCAAGGGGGGTGCCTGATGAATTCAAAGCTAGGGATCAGGTCAAAGCAGGGTTTGAATCACTTACGCCCCAGATAACAATCAACAAAAGTATGGACTGGGTAAATTACATCTATTGTAATCAACAGAGGTTTGATAATTACACCCGAGATGCCTTACAAGGTATAGCTGAACAATTAAGCGCCACCTCCATCATGACTTTCCAGAATCATTGAGGGTTATGAGATTGTAAACAATCCATAGATGCCTCTGCCGGGGACTGCTCTGAGGTGGCACCTGGCGGTCGTTGGTCAACTTTCATCCTTACCATTAAAGACTCTGCGAGGAGGCCGGCGGTTGCTTGGTTACGCCCCTTGGAGCAAGCCTGACAGTGGTTCAGTGGGATCAACACCCGCTCCACGTGTTCACCCTGCTGTCTAAGGAGAGTGACCTTTACCCATTCTTGTTAAGTTTAGGGAAGAGAAATCAATCATCATTCACGCTCTAGGGGGGAGCGTTAGAACAGATTTTGATGTTTTTAGGGGGGACTGTCAAGTTGGTAATTTAAGAAAAAAAACATCAAAAGTCTGTTTCATCATTACATTCTTATTAAGCTCATCAGATAGTTTGTTAAACTGCTTTTACTGCTATACATCCTTATCAAAGTATCAGATATATCTCACACAGCTTTCCTTGAGACAGATGCAGTGTCTGCTAAAAGCAAGAGATTCAAGGCCTTCCTCCTCCCCCCAGATGATACAGAGGAGAGTTTGGGAATGTGTCATATCAGCTAATGCTTCATACGTACATGCAAATTATAACTTGTCTCTTAGCGACCGCCAATTAACCAATCATGCAGTGATAGAATAGTCATGTGATTAAAAAGTTCTAATGGAATGTAATTTACTGTGATTAAATTCATGTCCCAGCCAAAGCGTGTGGGTCATATTTCTCAAGCTCAAACTGTCGACAGCTATAATCAATCAATTTGGAACAGAGACATCTAAATGGATAAGGAGTGGATCAAAAGATAATTTCCACACCTGATTTAATCGTCTTGACAGAAGCACTTTAAAAAAAAAGTGTTTTTATTGTGTAAAACAATATTTATGCATCGCTATCTTCTGAGAGCCATAACTTTTTTATTTTCCATATACAGAGACGTGTAAGGACTTTTTTTTTGTGGGATGAACTGACGTTTTAATTGGTACAACTTTGGTGTGTTTATGAGTTTTTGATCGCTTTTTATTCCACTTTATCTGCTGTGGAATGAACAAAAATCTCAATTATTTGATTGTTTTTTTGTTTTCTTTAACAGCGTTCACTGTACGGTTTAATTGCTGTTATATATTTATAGGTCAGGTCGTTACCCACGTGGCGATACCAAATATGGGTACTTTATGTTTTATCTTTTTTGGGGCGATTGGCGTTTGTAAAGGGGAAAAGGACGGTCTACGTGTTTTATTTTTTTTTGTGTTTGTGTTTCACTTTTTTACACTTTTTTTTTTACTTTTCCCCATAGGAAAAGTATATGAACGATCATCAAATCGTTCATATAATAGGAGATCAGCACACAGCTTATTGCTGTTTACTGGTCGCCATGGCAACTGTCAGTCACCATGCCCACAATACAGACAATGCGGAAAGTGACTTTTACTTCCCAGGGCCGTCTGGTAGGAGATCGCTGCTGCACTGTCGTGCATCAGCGTGTCGGGAACAGGCATAAGGAGCTCACTCCTGCTGCCTGCGACTTAGCTCTGACGATCTTAATTGATCGTCGGAACTAAGGGGTTAAACAACCGCGGCCGAAGCTCACTACAGCCATGGGTGATGCAGCATGAGGCCAGTGGTAATACACCACTGGTCCCAGGCTCGGACTGGGCCGCCGGGGGACGGGGGAATCCCCGGGGGGGCCCCCCCCGTGCCGCTGTGGGCGCCGGAGGGCAGTGCCGTCGCTCCCCGGGGCCCGGCCGCGCATCCGGTCCCTGGACGCCCGGGACCTGCGTGGTGTCAGCGGAGCACAGCGCCACTAGCGCTGCGCTCTGATGATCTCCCCGGCAGGCTGAAACGCATTAGGCCTTCACCCTGCCGGGGCCGGCCCCTACTGCTGACGTAGGCGGCGCGGTGACGTCACTTCACCGCGCCGCCTATGCAGGGCGCCAGTACGGAGCCGGCGGCAGCTCGGAGTGGCAGGAGCCTGAGCCAGGTAAGTGGCTGTTTGTTGTTTTATTTTTTTTAAACTACCCACAGGGGCCCTGACTACTAGGGGGGCCCTGGCTACAAAAAGGGGGCCCTGGCTACAAAAAGGGGGGCCCTGGCTACAAAAAGGGGGGCCCTGACTACTAGAGGGGGGCCCTGACTACTAGAGGGGGGCCCTGGCTACAAATTGGGGCCCTGACTACTAGGGGGGGCCCTGGCTACAAGGGGGCCCTGACACTAGAGGGGGGCCTGGCTACAAAAGGGGGCCTTGGCTACAAAGGGGCCCTGGCTACAAAAGGGGGCCCTGGCTACAAAAGGGGGCCCTGGCTACAAGGGGGGCCTGGCTACAAGGGGGGCCTGGCTACAAAAAGGGGTCCTGGTTTAATGGGGGGCCCTGGCTACAAAAGGGGGCCCTGACTACTAGGGGGGCCCTGACAAACTAGGGGGGCCTGGCTAAAAGAGGGGCCCTGGGCTACCTATAGGGGCCTGACTAAAAGGGGGCCCTGGCTAACTACAGGGGGGGCCCGGCTAACCTACAATGGGGGGCCCTCTCTACAAAGGGGCCCTGACTACCTATAGGGGGGCCCTGGCTATCTACAGGGGGGCCCTGGCTATCTACAGGGGGCCCTGACTACAAGGGGGGTTCTGGCTACCTACAGGGGGCCCTGGCTACAAGGGGGCCCCTTGCTCCCTACGTGGGAGGGCCTGGCTACAAAAGGGGGCCTGACTACTAGAGGGGGCCTGGCTACAAAAGGGGGCCTGGCTACAAGGGGGGCCCTGTCTACAAGGGGGGCCCCTGACTACAAGGGGGGCCCTGACTACAAGATGGGGGCCCTGACTACTAGAGGGGGGCCCTGCTACAAAAAGGGATCCGGCTACTAGGGGGGCCCTGGATACTAGGGGGGCCCTGTCTACAAAAGGGGGCCCTGGCTACAAGGGGGGGGGGGGGGCCTGGCAACAATGGGGGCCCTGGCTACAAAAGGGGGCCCTGGCTACAAATGGGGGCCCTGGCTACAAATGGGGGCCCGGGCTACAAGGGGGGGCCTGGCTACAAGGGGGTGGCCTGGCTACAAGGGGGCCCTGGCTACCTATAGGGGGCCCTGACTACAAGGGGGGCCCTGGCAAACTACATGGGGGGCCCTGGCTACCTATAGTGGGCCCTGACTACTAGGGGGGGTCCTGGTACTAGGGGGTCCTGGCAACTAGGGGGCCCTGGCTACTAGGGGGGGTCCTGGCTACAAGGGGGGGCCCTGACTACTAGAGGGGGGCCTGACTACTCGAGGGGGGCCCTGACTACAAACAGGGAGCCTTGCTACAAAAGGGGGCCCGGGCTACTAGGGGGGCCCTGGCTACTATGGGGGCCCTGGCTACAAAAGGGGGCCCTGGCTACAAGTGGGGGCCTGGCTACAAGAGGGGCCTGGCTACCTATATGGGGCCCTGATTACAAGGGGGGCCCTGGCTATCTACCTGTGGAGCCCTGGCTACCTACATGGGGGGGCCCCCCTCTGCAAAGGGGCCCTGACTACATGGGGGCCCTGACTACCTACAGGGGGGCCCCCTGGCTATCTACAGGGGGGCCCGACTAAAAGGGGGGGTCCTTGCAAAACTACATGGGAGGGCCCTGGCAATCTAAGGGGGGGCCCCCTGACTACAAAGGGGCCCCTGACTACCTACAGGGTGGCCCTAACTACTAAAGGGGCCTGGCTACCTAAATACTAAGGGGGCTCTGACTACCTACACAGTAACTAATTGGAGGGACCTCACTACCAGCACACTACCAAAAGGGGAGGCCCCTAACAACCTGTATACTACCTAAAGGAGACCCCTAACTGTATAGTACCTTAAAGGAGGCCCCAAAACTACCTGTATACTACCTAAAGGAGACCCTAACTGTATAGTACCTAAAGGAGGCCCTAACTGCCTGTATACTCCTAAAGGAGACCCAAACTGTATAGTACCTAAAGGAGACCCCTAACTTCCTGTATACTACCTAAAGGGGGTCCCTAAACTGCTTGCAGCCTTATATAAAGGGGACCCTAACTACCTACAGCTTACCTAAACGGGGGAAACCAACCTACCAACAGCCTAACTAATTGGGACTCACCAACACCTACCTACAGCCTACCTAACTGGGGTCCACTAACCTAACTGTAGCCTATCTACTTTCCTAACTGGGGCCTGCTTATCTACCTGGGGGCTTTTTACCTACCCCACCCATGGCTAGGAACCCACCAACCAACCTGGGGCTGCCTACCAACTTATCCCGGGGGGCATACCTACCTAAAAAAGGGCCTATCTAGTTCCCTGGGGCCTCTCCCCACCCTCCAAAACCCCTTAGGATACTAGGCTTTGTACCCGCCCCTCCCACCCCTGGATAGTTTGTGTACAGTGGTGGGAAATGGGTAAAGAGATGCTGGAAAATTGAGGATTCTAAGATATTTGTGTGTAATTTCTGCAGGGATGAGTTGTGGCCGGGACAAATCATCATGGCGGTGTGGAACGGATGCAGAAGAGAAGGAAAAAAGAACGACTCAAGAGAAGAGAACGACTCCTCAGTCAAGACGTCCCCGGGTGAGTCCCCTCATTTCAGGGATTATTTTTACTATTGTAATGTGATGTGACCTGAGCTGGTGTCTGACCTCTATGTGGTCTCTATATGGCGGTGTTGTAGGTTATACCTGAGCTGGTGTCTGACCACTATGTGGTCTCTATATGGTGGTGTTGTAGGTTATACCTGAGCTGGTGTCTGACCTCTATGTGGTCTCTATTTGGTGGTGTTGTAGGTTATACCTGAGCTGGTGTCTGACCTCTATGTGGTCTCTATATGGCGGTGTTGTAGGTTATACCTGAGCTGGTGTCTGACCTCTATGTGGTCTCTATATGGCAGTGTTGAAGGTTATACCTGAGCTGGTGTCTGACCTCTATGTGGTCTCTATATGTCAGTGTTGAAGATTATACCTGAGCTGGTGGGTTTACTCTATGTGGGGCTCTATATGGTGGTGTTTTAGGTATTCGCGTTAGTATAGTGGGGAGCGTACATGGGGTCCCTGATTGTAAGAGTGAGGGAACACCTGACCCTGTGATGGAGTTAGACTTTTCCTTTCTTGCTGGTATTTATTTCAGAAGGTGGTGAGGTGCGTGACAAGGGAAACGGGAGGGGGTTATTGTATGTGGGTGGAGGGGGTATTGTATGTGGGTGGAGGGGGATAGTGTAGTGGGGAGGGGGATATTGTATGTGGGTGGAGGGGATATTGTATGTGGGTGGATGGAGATATTGTATGTGGGGGGGGGGATTTGTATGTGGGAGGGGGTATTGTATGGGGGGGGAGGGGGGTGTTGTAGGTGGGTGGAGGGGGATATTATGGGTGGAGGGGATATTGTATGTGGGTGGGGGGGATTTGTATGCGGGTGGAGGGGGATAGTGTATGCGGGTGGAGGGGGATATTTATGCGGGTGGAGGGGGATTTTATGCGGGTGGAGGGGTATTGTATGCGGGTGGAGGAGGATATTGTTGCGGGGGGCGGGGGATATTGTATGCGGGGGGAGGGGGATATTGTATGCGGGTGGAGGGGATATTGTATCGGGTGTGGGATATTGTTTGCGGGTGGGGGATATTGTATGCGGGTGAGGGGAATTGTATGCGGGGAGGGATATTTGTATGCGGTGGAGGGGATATGTATGCGGGTGGAGGGGGAAATTTAGCGGTGAGGGGGTATTGTATGCGGGTGGAGGGGGGTAGTGTATTCGGGGTGGAGGGGTATGTAGGGTGGAGGGGATGTTGTATGGGGTGAGGGAATGTTGTATGCGGGTGGAGGGGGATGTTGTATGCGGGTGGAGGGGGATGTTGTATGCGGGTGGAGGGGGATATTGTATGAGGGTGGAGGGGGATATTGTATGCGGGTGGAGGGGGATATTGTATGCGGGTGGAGGGGAAAATTGTATTGCGGGTGGGGGGGGATAATTTAATGCGGTTGAGGGGGTATTGTATGGGGGGTGGATATTGTATGCGGGTGGAGGGGGTATTGTATGCGGGTGGAGGGGATATTGTATGCGGGTGAGGGGGATATTGTATGCGGGTGGAGGGGGATATTGTATCGTTGGAGGGGATTGTATTGGTTGGAGGGGGATATTGTATGTGGGTGGAGGGGGATATTGTATGTGGGTGGAGGGGGATAAAGGATGGAGCTACTTAGCCCTGTGTCTATATATGTTGACTGACAAATGTGTTACTACATTGTACTACACAATACAATTCTGTTTTGCACACTGTATTATGTGGTAAAATGGGGGCAAATTTTTGTCCGAGAGGCCGGTAATATTTTCATGTACAGTAGGGTGGGCCCCCCAAGATCAACTCCCCTGTGGGCCCCAGACCCCCCAGTCCGACACTGACTGGTCCCATGTCACGATCGTGCAGGGCTCGCTTGTAAGCTCGCACAATCGCCAGGACGTATGCATACGTCCATTTGCAGGAACGCACTTCCCGCTAGGACGTATGCATACGTCCTATGTCGGGAAGGGGTTAAACAGGTTTTATTTATAAGAAGAAGAATACTCCTCTTTCGGAATGAAAGTGGAGTAGCTGAAGCTGCAAAAGAATAAAAGCGCAGATCGGGTCCTTCGCAAAGAGCACAGGTAAATGCAGAATACCAAGTCGGATGCTCACCTATTGTTGCTGTACTTAAAACGGTACAGCTCGTATTAGCGCTTTCAATCGAAAAATCCTCCGTACAGGAGATGAGCTGCTCCACCTCCCCATTCCCGCTGGCGGCTCCCACTCGAAGGCCGACGTGTCCGATAGAGAGTTGTTTCAGTTAGAATTAAACCAGGAACGGTATTTTTCTAAGCTAAAAAAATAGGGAATATAACTTAGGGACTAGAGCGCTAACAAAATACAAGCATCATGGATTACATGTGCTATATTATAATATAATTTTAATATAATATAAATATAGCACAAAGTTAATCCATGATGCTTGATTTTGTTTAGCGCTCTAGTCCCTAAGTTATATTCCCTAGTTTTTTAGCTTAGAAAAAGACCGTTCCTGGTTTAATTCTAACTGAAACTCCTCTCTATCGTACAGGTTTTATTTATAAAACTTTTTTGTTAAAACATAACAGATCACATTTAGAAATCACACAATCACAGAAGCATTACAGATATTTCTCATTCAAAAAAATACATGGAATGCGAACAATATCCAGTCATGTAGCAGGTGATGCATTAATCAATCTTCTCTTATTCCAAGTATTTCAAGTATTTCGTTGGGACCTACCAGTCGTATCCTAATCAGGAAGATCAGACAGACCTCCATATAATGAATTGTGAGCTGAAAGGACCGAGGACATTATTCAAATGGTTAAACATGGAAATCCCAAATCATGTCACTTGCAGATGCTTCTGTTACTACTACTTACAAATACCATTCATTCCTACATTCATACCCACCAATCCCTGATCTGTCACACACATCCATAACCATTCACACAGTTTGCGCTGTAGTCCAGTTACTCCAAACCATCATAAATCGTTCGGGGATACCTTTGGTGGCGTAAGTGGTCTTATATCTAGGTAATTCCGCTTTCACTAGCTGTTTCCATTGTTCTAAACCTTGGGAAGTTTCCAATTTAGAAGGATGGTTTTCCTGGCATAAAAGAGCAGGAGTTGAAAAAGCGTACGTTCTATTTTGCTGGAGACAAGGTCTTCCACTATGCCCAGGAGGCTGTTATCTAGTGAACACACGTTATGGAACCCCAGCCTCTTATTTAAAAATTTGTGAATCTCCCGCCAGTAATTCTGTAAGACTGGACAATCCCATATCATATGGATAAATGTTCCCCTCTCCTCACCGCATCTAGAGCATCTAGAGCAGACAGCAGAAGGCAAGCAATGCAATTTGGTAAAGTCGAACTGGTGTGAAGTAGACCCTATGTAACCATTTAATTTGAATTAATTGGTCTCTAGCGCTCAGGACTGGCAGACGCCAGGAGGACTTCAATTCGGAAAGTGCCTCACTAGGCAGGGATGGAATATCTCGTTGCCTCTTCATGAAAGAGGTTGCCAAAGGGGAGATCTGGTAACTCATGATGGCTTTATATATAAAGGAGACTGGCTTCCGGAGAACAGCCTTCCTCAGAACTGCCTCCAAGTGCCCATATTCAAGTAGGACCTGTGCCATACCAAATTGCGCTGTATACACATGTCTCAGCTGCAAGTACCTAAAGAAGGACCCCTTTGGTAAGTTAAATTGGAATTGCATTTCTGTGAAGGTCAATTGGGTAAGGTATTTCACACCTCGGGTCGCCCAAAAACCATATTCCGGTAAATCTAGTAATTCTGGTAGTTTCCTATTGCACCACAAAGGCACTAAAGGGGACCAAGCACTATTCTCATCCTTGTGACCATAAGGGTGAATAAAAGTTTTTTCAAGAGTGTACAGCGGCACTCATTAGTGGTGTAATGAAACCGTACACAATTGCCCTCTCTATATGGCAAATTAGAGAGCTCCTCAAAAGACACCACTAAGGCAGCCTCCAAAGTGATGGAGGGGTTATTTTCGCTGTCTTGAAACCATTGAGAGATATGTGCAAGCTTGACAGCTACATAGTAGACATATAAATCCGGGAAAGCAAGTCCACCTCTGTCATACGGGGCCTTGAGGGTAGCTCTGTTGCGGCAATCTTTCTAATAACCTTTCAATTCTTCCATTATCGGTAATAAATACACAGTGATCACTGGGTTCAATTCAATCAGAGCAGAACAAATGTATTGTTTTATTACAGTCTTTTTTATATGGTTAGGTGAGCCTTGAATATGGGGTGGCCTCACCCTCAAACAATCACAGATAAGCCAAAATCATATGGGATATACATTTCAAACCAATCAGAACCTTTAATCTACAGATCAAGTCATTACTTATTAGAATCTGCTGACAAGCTTTCTAGAAATAATAATTAATCTCCAATGACTTTAGACTCAAATCAGAAGTTTGTATATACCCAAAATGTTGGGGTCACTTGTGACCATTATCTGTGTGTTATGCACATGGTCCGATGTTAAAATCAACATGTTTGTGTATTTTGTTGAAAGATTACATCTCGTCAGGATGATACAGCAAAACTCATGATTCACTGAGTGATTAGCAAAAGACAGGTTTTTGCAGAAACAGCTTTACAAGTATAATATTCAAAGTAATGCATTAATTATCATTAATTTCTCATAATTTCCACTTCATTTCCTCTCTCTGAAAATTATATAATTTCTTAAGTCTTAATACGTAGTACCCTGGGGTTCATTGATAAGGGATATCTTTTGTGCATCCGCAGCAGTATTGATGTTTACATTCACAATATTCTGACTGTTAGACCACTTAGGTCTGAAGAAACTCTCCTTATTCCCAATACATTTGATCAAGATCCAGATAATAAAACAGCCAAAAAAAATGTGGGTGAGGATATGGGCTAATCTGCTGAACTATCCACTGATGCCACTGAACCAATTAGCTGGATTAAGCCAGGAGAACCATTTACCTGCCGGGCCTACATCATGCTCAACCCAGAACTTGTTCCTCAATTCTTGTATCTGGTGGGCGTGTAAGTCTATTCTAACTATAGAGTGAAACTGCTTTTTGGCTATTGAGAATCTAATGGCATCAAAAATCTCATCAAAAAGTGATCCTAGCTGTTTACTATTGTGTGCGTATTCCTATCATACTTCCTGCAAATGGAAAAGGTATGGGTGCATATAATACTGGATTAAACTTGATCAAAGGTTTGGGGTTCAGTACTTTTCATTACAGTATGTCTTAGCATTTGACCAAAAACCTTATGTGCATTCATACATAAAACATGTTGCCAGGAACAACAATATGGTTACCTCCTGAATTAGTGAACAATCTGTAAGAAATCTCAGATGCATACCATAGAAGGGGTTGTACTCTAGGGGATGGACACCAATATATGTGAAACAGTCCTTTTACTGGATCCTTGCAACTCATGATACTAGTCAAATTCTGAACTATTCATCAGTTCTACTAACATGTTTGAGGCCTTGTCCATGAACTGATAAGTCAATCCTGTGAACACTGAGGTGTTTGCTTGTTCTCCTGATCCTAGGGGCTGTGAAGTTGTGTGAAATACTTCTTCTAAGGTGTCCAAATCTATGGGAATGTACCCTAAATCTGTGTTTGTGGTGTTTGCTTATTGCATCTGAGAGGTGTTGAACCTGTACCGCATATGGATAAAAACTTGGGGTTTACCATTGAAAAATCACGTACTGCTACCCACCATGGGGGTGCTGACCATCCTGCAATTAGCAGGGCAACTCTTGTTTTATTGTACTTTGAAAGACTAGAATTACCTGGGAAAGTGTAAGCATCATTTTCCCCTAAAATGAGCTGCTCCTCAATGGGAACTGGGGTGGCTATGAAAAACATGGATTGTGAAGATACAGGTGAATGTGTACATATCCAGCAGTCTTGGAAGCCTGTGTGTTTAGCTACGGTGTTGTGCATTTTAAGTAACTTATTATCACATGTTCATGTAGCTCAGTTTAAACCTTACAGACTCTATTTGATCATAACACCATATTATGCACCTAGCCTTGTACCCATAATATTTGTAGTAATTTTTCAATGCAATCATATATAACAGATGTGCTTTTCCCATGTCCTGGAATAGTCGTTGATCCGCCTCACTCTCACCTGTAGGCATCCTCAGGCCCAAGTTGTAATAGTAGTCTTCGGCTGATGCAGAGCCAATGAATTCCTGTGAAAAGGCAGCAATAAGAACGACAACAAACCGCCCTCCCACTATTGTAACCCACAGTCTCTTGCTGGGTTGGGGACCAAGTAATTTATTGAACAGGAGAGGAATTTTTTTTAAATTATTTTTCTTCTCTTCACGCACTGGAAGGGAAACACCTTAGTCTCAGCTGCAGCTTAGGTGGTGGCTTATGGCAAGGCCACTTACTGTCGTACTTTGGGAGCAGAGGAACTCAGGATATCTTCTGCTTCACACTCTGGTTGGACAGCAGGAACGTCTGCTTCTTTCCTGATGGGAGTCACACGTTTGCAGTGCGAGGCATGGATCCACGTCCTTCTTCCTTCGACTTTCACTCTTGAAGGAGTTGTCATCAGGACCTGATATGAACCTCCCCACCTTTCTATAAGAGAACCAGAATGCAAGAACTTATGGATCAAGACACAGTCTCTTGGCGTTGTGACAAGCGAGAGTAGGAACAGGTTGTATGTCCCCACTTGGCGATGTAAGTCTCTCAATTGTCTTTGGAGTTGCAGCACATAATCCACATTTAGAGTTGTTAACACTCAGTGTTGTTGAATCTCTGGAGGTGGGAGTGAGTGATTAGGCAATTTTCCAAACAGGATTTCATATGATGAAAGTTGAAGTACCCCTCTGGGGATAGTGCTCATAAAACTAGAGGTAGGGCTTCTGACCAACTTATAACAGTTTCTTTACAGCATTTGGCTAGCTTCTCTTTGATGGTACACTTGAATATATCTGCTGTCTCACATCAATCATAGCACAAATGGTTTGAAATACATTAGCAGTGAACGCGGGTCACTAGACACAACCCGGGAGTTGGATACACTTAAGCATTAAGTTAAAATATAATCAACCCATACCAAGACATACAGTAACCTTCCTACCTTTGGTTGCTGTATGAAGTCTACCTGTAGGATCTGGAAAGGGCCGGTGGTCGATGGGAGGTGTGAAGGTGAGGTTCTCATTGTTCCCCCAGCACGTCTGGCATGACAGACACTTTTGCTCTGCAACTACAGTGAAACCTGGTGCACACCAGTATGTGAAAACCAAATTCCGCATCGCTGTCTTACCACAATGTGTTAACCCATGGGCAGCTACAGCTAGTGCTGGCAAGAGATTTTGGGGCCACTGGTTTGCCTTCACTCTTAGTCCACAGGCCATTTGAAGTCTGGGCGCACCTAGCCTTCCATCGGGCCTTTTCCTGTGGAGAGCAATTGGATTGCAAAGTTATCAAAGTTTCAAAATCTGGTAAAGAAACAACATCATTTTTCACAGACATTAAGTTAATACAATGTATTCTACTTGCTGCTTTATTTTCAAGTGTGCTTGGCATTTAACAATAGTTATCTCATTTGGAAGGTGTATGACTTCCAACAACTTAGCAATTTCTTTGGCATAACTTGCTGGGGAGCCTTTTAACAGTCCAAAAGTTTAAAAGTTTCTAATTTCTCCCAAATAGCACCAAAATCGTGGCTGTCTTTCCTTCAGACAACTCACATACTTTTATTAGGGCAGGCAACTCAGCTCGATGGGCAGAATGAATGAAGGGGATATAAAGATTCAGCGTACACAGTAATGGAATCATCTACCACAGCGTATGGATGATAACATACCTAAATCATTTTGTCTGTGACAACTGCCATCTACATAGAGCACTAAGTCTGGGTGTTCAAGTGCTTCCTCCCTTAAATCTGGGCGCGGTAGTGTTAGGGTTTGGTTATGCTCCAAACAGTCATGGTCTCTGCCCCCCTCAAGATCCTCATCTTCATCTGGCTCACTGACTCACTACCCTCCTCTCTCTGAACCCCATGTGGCAACTAAGTAGCAGGGTTCAATTTAGAGCACTGATGCAAACGGATGTGACTAGGCTGAAGGAGAGCAAGCTCCCACCTCATGAGTTTGGACTGAGTGACTTGTTTAGTATGCTGACAATTCAGGGGTGCATACACAAAATGGGGAACCCAGACATTCAAAACGTGCATCAAAACCAGCTCGACAGTTTTCTCTACAGCAAATGCAGCTGCTTCTACAGCCCTAAGGCATACATGCATTCCCTTTGCTACTGGATCTAACTGACCACTATAGTAAGCTATCCATTGTGAACTTGGGTTAGCACAGCCTGTGCATGTCCTTGGACTTCATGGCAAAACAAATAAAATGATTTGGTGTAGTCTGATAAGCCTAGAGCAGGGGCTGAGAGGAGAGCTTTCTTAATTAAGCTCCTCAAAAGCCATCCTGGTCTTGTCAATGTGTGTGAAAGGTTCAGCCACAGAATCTTTGAGTATGTCATGCAATGGTGCGGCATACAAGGAATAACAAGGAATCCACAATAACCTACCATTACCAGAAACTGTCTCAGTCGCTTTTTATTTATGGGAATGGTCAATTCTTGCATAGCCGCTACTCTGTCGAGTAGTGGGTGTCTGTGGCCTGGTGTAAGGCAGTGTCCAATGTAAGTCATCCTGTCTTTATGTAACTACTTTGTCTGGAGACTTTATGTCCGTTGTCTGCAAGAAATTCAAGCAGAGGTTGTGTGTCCGTAAGGCTATTCAATTTCAGCCTTCGATGGGTACTCAGTTTTGTGTGTGTATGCAATTGGGTTTTCTCATTTCCCATACCTCCTCGTTAAGGCCATGTATGGTTTGTAATGAGCTCATCTTCGCTGCCCCCCTCCCCTAACCATGCACTCCGCGTTCTCCCTCCCTCTATGATGTTTGAATGGTTAATCTCTGTGTACCCTGGTCCTATTAAAGGACTTTGGTGTGTTGCATATGCAAGTGGATAGAGTAGATCCTGGTGTGAGTGTCTTTGAGGGAGAGGAGTATATTTGGGAATAATCAAAGAATCATTGCTTAATGTAATGCACTTCTCCTTTGTAGATGAGTCTGAGATTCCTTCATGGGACTCAACTGGAGTAGTATGTGTTCAAAGCGAGTATGATAATGGCAAAGATAGATCCACTGGAACTGTGGAACCACTAACTGATGTTGTGGGTATATGTGGTGACTGAGAAGATTGTGGGTCTTCCTGAGTGTTAGTGTCAGCTTGTCCTAGGGCTACAGAAGGGTCCCTATGTATCTGGGGAAGTAATCTATGCCACTGGCATGTAACCACCTCATCATCATCACAATCTGTGTCACTAATTAACCTTTGTCTTTCTGCAGTGTCTAATGTGGCTGCAGGTATTGTAGGGGTTTGGTTAGCCTGTGATTGAGATCTGGCCTCAATTTAACATCCTGTTATCCAATTTAACATCCTTTCTCTATCACTAGGATTTTCACAGCTAGAAACTATTTGATATAATAACTCCCATTCTATACCATATCTCTATGCCTCCCATAGAGTATGTACATCTATACCATATGCTCTAAGCATATCTTTCACAGGACTTCCAGCAGTATATAGAACGTACTGTTTCTCATCTTGGGGTTCTTGTGGCTCTCTCTCAATAGAAGATGCCGAATTCCCCATGTTCCTTTTCACCCTTTGGAAGCCCTTTTTACCAGAAAACAGTACAGATTCTGTCGAATCAGCTAAGGGCTATCTTATATACTCTTCACTGAGCACCCGGTGCTTAGTGGTATGCTATTTACTCTACTATATAACCACTGGGAGGTATGGAGATGCTTAACAGTTTAGCTCAAACAACTTCAAAAGTGCCTCTATGTAAATCAACTTATACTTCTATGCAAATTTTAACAGTGAGGTAGTATTCATGAATAAAAACAACACAATATATATATATATAATATATATATATATATATATATATATAATATATATATATAATAATATATATATATACAGGGCCGTTCCTAGGCGAGGCGGGCGATCACCCGAGGGGGGCGCCGAGGCTCCACTCACCCGAGGGGGGCGCCGCCCGCCTCGCCCGCCCGGAGAATAGCCCCTAGCTCTGCGCGGCCGTTTTAAACAGCCGCGCAGAGCCACTCACCAGCTGCACGCCCTCGCTGTGCAGCTAGCTGCAGGCACAGGGGAGGAGGCAGGACGGATCGTTACCATCTTGACTCCTCCCCTGTATCAGCGTCACAGGGGGCGCACAGCTTTCACCATGCCCCCTGCGACGCTGGGATCTGCTCGGCTGGCAGCTCTGCCGCTGAGGAGATCTCTGGGAGCTATGTGACAGCGTAAGCGGCGTGGTGACGTCACGCCGCTTACACTGCTCTGCAGCTCCCGGACCTGGACGTGCGGACCGTGGGATCGTGGTCAGGTGAGTAATTTTTTTATATTTTATAATTAGCTACAGGAGGCATCTGCAGGCGACAGGGGACATCTGCAGGCTACAGGGGGCATCTACAGGGGGCATCTAAAGGCTACAGGGGGCATCTGCAGGCTACAGGTGGCATCTGCAGGCTACAGGGGGCATCTGCAGGGTGCATCTGCAGGCTACAAAGGGGGGGATCTTTCAGGGGCCTCGCAAGGGTACAGGGGGCATTTTACAAAGGGTACAGAGGCATCTACAGGGGTCACTAAACATACAGGGGGCAACTACAGGGACAGTGGAAAACTACAGGGTACAGGGGGCAACAAAAGGGGGGCATCTGCAAACCCACGGGGGGGATTTTTCAGGCACAGGAGGGTTTTACAGAGGCATCTACCCGGCTACAGGGGGGATCTACGGGGGCATTCCCACAGGGTACAGGGGGGATTCAGGGGGGAAAAACTACAGGGACCCGGGGACATCAAAAGGCTAAAAGGGGGCATCTACTTTGGGAAAAGGGGGCCCTTACAGGCCCACTGGGGCATTTTGCAGGGGTCATTACAGGCTAAAAGGGGCCCTCTAATGGCTACAGGGGGCCCTCTACAGGCACAGGGGCATCTAAAAGGGGGGCCCAATTTTGCAGGCCCACAGGGGGGATCTAAGGGGGGATCTGCAGGGTACAGGGGGGAAACTGCAAAGGGGGCATCTAAAGGCTCAAGGGGGGGATCACAGGGTACATTTGGGCATCTTTCCCCTTTCAGGGGGGCATCCCACAGGGTACAGGGGGCATCTTTCAGGGGTCATCTAAAGGCTACAAAAAAAGGGGGCATCACAGGCCCAACAGTGGGCACTAAAAAACTTCGAGGGGCTCTACAAAAGGGTAGAGCGGCACAGCTAAAAAAGGGGCGGGGGATATAAAAATTGGCTAAGCAAACTTAGGCATACAGGGGGCATCTACAGACTATAGGGGGCATCTGCAGGGGAACATCTACAGGCTACAGAGGGCATCTACAGGCTACAGGGGGGATCTTTCAGGGACCCTCTACAGGGGGGGCATCTACGGCTACAGGGGGGATCTGGGAGGCTTTCAAAAGGGCCTTACAAGGGTACAGGGGGCATCTACAGGGGGCATCTGCCCGGCTAAAAAGGGGGCAAACTACAGGCCAGGGGGGGATTTTCAGGGGGGTTTATCTAAAGGCACAAAAGGGGGATCTACAAAGGGAAAAAGTTTTGGGGAAACTAACAGGGTACAGGGGAAAATTTTAAAAGGGGGAACTACAAGGGTACAGGGGGCAAAAAACAAACTACAGGGGCATCGCAAAAGGGGTATCTTTCAGGGAACAGGGGTATCTACTGGGTACAGGGGGCAAACTGCCCAAAGGGACAAGGGGGGATCTAAAAGACTACAGGAGGCATCTACAGGGCCTCTGCAGGGTACAGGGGGGCATCTACCCCGTGGCCCTCTAAAGGCCAAAAGGGGGGAAACGCAAGGGGGGCAAAATAAAGGCTACGGGGGGATCTACAGGGGGGGGATCCTTAAAAAGGGACAGGGGGCATCTACAGGCTACAGGGGGGAAACTGCAGGGGGGGCCCCTCTAAAGGGTAAAAGGGGCATCTAAAAGGCTAACAGGGGCAATTTACATTTCAGGGGGGATCTACAGGGTACAGTGGGGATCCAAAAGGCAAAAGGGGACAAATTTTACAGGGGGCCAAACCTTTCAAAACTACAGGGGGCCTCTAACAAGGGGGGAAACTCCCGGGTTAAACCCGGGGGCAAACCCGCAGGGGGGGCATCCCACAGGCTACAGGGGGGGATCTTTCGGCTACAGGGGGGGGCTCAGGCTAAAAGGGGGGGTCTACAGGGTAAAGGAGGCACAAAAGGGGGCATCTACAGGGGCATCAGCAGGCTTTCAGGGGGCATCTACAGTGGGCATTTTAAAAGGCTGCAGGGGGGATTTTGCAGGGGGTCCCTCTAAAGGCTAAAAGGGGGGGATCTACAGGGGGCCCCTGCAGGCTACAGGTGGCATCTTTCAGGGGGCAACTAAAGGCTAAAAGAGGGGCAACCCACAGGCCCAAGTGGGGCCACTAAAAGGCTACAGGGGGCATTTTACAGGGGGCATCTAAAAGGCTAAAAAGGGGGGGATCCAAAAGGCTAACCGGGGCAACTGCAGGGGTCATCTACCCGACTACAAGGGGGATCTACTGGCTACAGGGGGTTTTCTGGGACTACCGGGGGGATCCGAGGCACAGGGGGGAACCCACAAAGGGTACAGGGGGGATCAGCAGGGGGTTTTCCCAAAGGGTACATGGGGCATCTACAGGGAAAAGGGGGCATCTACAGCTTTCAGGGGGCTTTTACAGGGGGCACCCACACCCACAGGGGGCATTTGCAGGGGGGTTTTTTCTAAAGGCTAAAAGTGGGGAACTACAAGGGTCCCGCCCGGGATCTACAGGGAAAAGGGGGCAAAAAACAGGTGGCATCTACAGCAAAGGGGGCAAAAAACAGGGAAAAGGGGGGATATTTCTGGGGTACAAAAGGGGGTTTTTGGCCCGGCTACAAGGGGGCATCTACAGCTTTCAGGGCATCGCGGGGAAAAAATCCCAAAGCAAAAAGGGGGCATCCAAAGGCTACAGGGGGCACCTTTCGGGGACATCTAAAAGGGGGGAGCATCCCCTTCTCTTACAAGGGGGATCTACAGGCTAAAAGAGGGCAAATTTTAAAGGGGGCATCTTTCTGGTACAGGGGGAAACTAACCTGATACAAGGGGGGAAACTACTGGGTACAAAGGGGGTCTTTTCCCCGGGGGAAAAAGGGGGATCTATTGGCTACAAAGGGGGCAACTAATGGCTACAGGGGGCCCTCTGCTGGGAAAAGGGGGCATCTACTAGCAAAAGGGGTATCTACTGGCTACAGGGGAAAACTACTGGCTACCCCGGGGGGCAACTAATGGGGACAGGGGGAACTACTTTGGGTTTCAGGGGGCATCTACAAACCCACAGGGGGGCTACTGGGACAGGGCATCTACTGGGGGAAAAGGAAAATATCTACTTTGGGTACCCGGGGCATCTACTGGCTTTCCCGGAAGATCTACTGGCTAAAAGGGGGAACCCACTGGCTAAAAGGGGGGAAACTACAGGCTACAGGGGTATCTACTTGGCCAACCCGGGGGCAACTAATTGGCTACAGGGGCATCTAAATGTCCAAAAGGGGGGGATTTTACGGGTACAGGGGGATGTACCCCGGCCTTTCAGGGGCATCTACAGGCTACAAAAGGGGGCATCCCGCCCAAAGGGGGGATCTTCTGGCAAAAGGGGTATCTACTGGGTACAGGGGGGGATCTACTGGGTTCAGGGGATGTAAAATGGCTAAAGGGGGGCATCTACAGGGGGGTTTTTGCAAGGGGGAATTCTACTGGGTACAAGGGGGGAAAACTTTCAAAAAAGGTACAGGGGGGCCAATCCCACTTTGGGTACAGGGGGGGCATCTACTGGGGTACAAGGGGGCATCTACTAGCTAACAAAGGGGGCATCTACTGGCAAAAAGGGGGGGATCTACTCTACAAGGGGCATCTACTGGCCTTAAAAGGGGATCTTGCTTTATAAAATGAGGGTTCTAAGAATGGGGTTTGGTTTTTTAAAATTTTACAGTTTAAAGATCGGGGCCCGGGAAAAAGGGTGTCATGGCACTGGGGCAGATTGGGGAAGGAAAAAAGAGAAAGAGAACAACCCCTTTTAAAACGTCTCCGGTTAAAATTTCCCGGATGTAACTTTTTCTGTTTAAACGAATTTTATTTCTTTAGGGCCCCGTGGGACAAACGGGTAAACCAACACGTTTTTGTCCTGTATGCCGTAATATTTGTTTGGTTTTTATAAAAGGGTTTTCATTTTTGTTTTAAAGGTCAGGGTTTTAATTTATTATTTTGGTCACTATGTTCTGGTAATTGATTTTTGTTTGGGCACAGTGTTGGGGTAATTTTCGGTTTTTTCCCGTGTGCTGGTATTTGTTTCTTAGTAAGGACATTGGTACATTAAACCTGGGATTCCTGGGTTGGGGAAAACGGTGTTAAATTTTTTTAAAAAGTATACTAAATTTTTTAGTAGTTTTATACATAGCACATTGTGGTAAAGCTTGTTGTATATTTTAGATTTGTGGCGCATTATGTTACGTGTGTGTGAAATTTCTTCACCTCGCCCTGAGTGCAATTTAGCCTAGGAACGGCCCTGTATATATATATGTCCCAATCAATAACTCAATTTATCTAAGTTCTAAAGCAAACAAGGCAGAGAATTACACAAAAACTACAAGAACAAACTAAGATCAACTTAGCTTATAACTCTAAACTTAAACATACCACAGCACTAATACTTAAAGCGTTTTAAACAACAAAACAAAACAACACTTATCGTGATACGTGCAAGAATGGAGAAGAGATATCTGCTACAAGATCAGACAGGTCTCAGACACCTCTTGAACAGGAGAAATGGATTCTTTGGGGAATCTCACCCTTAGTGCAGTTATCCAATTCTTTTACCCAGGTGTGTCTAACTGTTTACCCATCTTCTTTTGTTTGAGATATCCCAGACGAGCCCCCACTTGTTGCGGCAATCTTTCTAATAACCTTTCAATTCTTCCACGATCGGTAATAAATACACGTGATCACGGGTTCAATTCAATCACAGCAGAACAAATTTATTGTTTTATTACAGTCTTTTTTATATGGTTAGGTGAGCCTTGAATATGGGGTGGCCTCACCCTCAAACAATCACAGATAAGCCAAAATCATATGGGATATACATTTCAAACCAATCAGAACCTTTAATCTACAGATCAAGTCATTACTTATTAGAATCTGCTGACAAGCTTTCTAGAAATAATAATTAATCTCCAATGACTTTAGACTCAAATCAGAAGTTTGTATATACCCAAATGTTGGGTCACTGTGACCATTATCTGTGTGTTATGCACATGGTCCGATGTTAAAATCAACATGTTTGTGTATTTTGTTGAAAGATTACATCTCGTCAGGATGATACAGCAAAACTCATGATTCACTGAGTGATTAGCAAAAGACAGGTTTTTGCAGAAACAGCTTTATATGTATAATATTTAAAGTAATGCATTAATTATCATTACTTTCTCATAATTTCCACTTCAGCTCTATTTAGATGCGGGGCAGCACCTCCCCATAAGAAGGAAAAAAATAATTTAGCCATCAGCGCAAAGTGGGACCTAGGGAGAGCAATCGGCATCGCGCGGTACAGATACAAGAGCTTGGGTAGCATCACCATTTTAATTATGTTCACTCTACCAATGAGAGATAAGGGAAGACTAGTCCATATCATTAACCTCGCCTCCACCTGCCGCACCACCGGTTGAATATTTAGCTCAGTAAACTTACAAATATCTTTGTGTATTATAATCCCTAAATATTTGAACTGTGTGACTACCTGCAATTTGGATATGGGGGTAACCGATGCAGAGTCAATATCATCCATTGGAAACAGTGTAGACTTTCCCCAATTCACTCGCAACCCCGAGTACTCTCCAAAAGTATCCACCGTTTCCAGTAGACACTCTAGGGATGCCCAAGGATCTCCCAATTATGCCGGCATGTCATCTGCGTATAGTGAGAGCTTCTCCTCAATCGCCACAATGGACCATCCATGTATACCCCTATGTTTATTTAACATAATAGGCAGAGGTTCCATAATGAGGGCAAACAATAGCGGCGAAAGGGGGCACCCCTGTCTCGTACCTCTCTCAAGAGGAAAGAGATCAGTAAGGTGTCCATTCACCCTAACTCTCGCCATAGGTTGTAGGTATAGCAGACATATCCATTTAATAAAGGAAGGCGGGAATCCCATCCGAGACAGGAGTGCCCACATAAATCTCCACTCAACAGAATCAAATGCCTTTTCTTTGCCTAAGGCAGCGATCACCCTCCCCCCCGCGTTGTCGTGAGTTACCTGCAGGTTGGTACACAGCCTTCTGAGGTTAATTTCAGCAGTTTTCCCTGGCATAAATCCTGACTGATCACGCCAGTGAGTCGCATAGCCAATACTTTAGCTAAACTTTTGGCATCTAAATTTAGTAATGAGATTGGTCTATAGGAACTACACTGGTCGGGAGGCACGCCCGGTTTTTTCATTATTGTGATCACTGCCTCAGAAAAGGAAGGTGGCGGGGAATCCTCTATAGCCGCCGCAAACAGCGTCTCCAATCTACTACCCCACTGTTCCATGTCACTTTTGTACCACTCGGCTGGAAAGCCGTTGGGCCCAGGTGTCTTATGTGTCGCCAGTCTCCCTATTGCCCTAGCAATCTCTCCCACCGATATGTCTTCCGCCAACCCCTCAGCCTCTTCCCCAGTCAGCACTGATAAGTACAGTTGACCAATAAAGTGTTCTATTTCTCTATCTGTAACTTGTAATCTGGAAGCGTAAAGTTTCCTATAATAGGAAGTGAACTGCTCACAGATCTGAGTTGGGTCTGATTGGGTGACTCCATCTACGCCGACCACACTGGCCACCAACGTCATCGGAGTTTCAGTTCTAGCTAGATAAGCCGTGCTCTACCATTTTTATCCTCCTCTACAAAAATTGATTGTTTCTGCATAAGGAGTTTCTTTTGAGTATAGTCAGTCAGATGCAGCGAATAGGTCCGTTGGGCGACCAGCAGGGCTTTCCTAGTCAATGAGGACGGGTTTTGTACAAAGTCTGCCTCCTTTGTTTATAGCTCAACTTCCAGCTTCCCCCTGGTAATCTGTAATTCGGCCCTATGTGACGCAATTACCCCAATCAAAACCCCCCTCAAAACAGCCTTAGCGGCATCCCATTCAATCAACGGGTTTACTGAGCCTTCGTTCTCATCCCAATAAGTTGTTATTTGTTCCTGGCATATGCTCATCACTCTTGGGACATCAAGCCATCTGGGATTCAACCTCTACAATCTTCCAGAGGCCCGTGCCGGTGAAACTAAAATTAGCTTCAGCGGTGCATGATCCGATATCCCCCCGAGGCAGATACTCCACCACCGGTATCATATGCAAAATATCCCTTGAGGCAAAGGCTGAATCATCAATAGATAATGAATCATGCGTTGATGAGAAGCAGGAGAACTGCCGTGTCTGGGGATGGAGCCACCACCATATTTCAACTAAGCCGTTCGCTGTCGCCCAGTCTCTGAGGCCTTTGTTATGTGTCTCTTAAGGTTGAAGTCGGTCTAGCTCCTAGTCCAGAGTTGCGTTAAAATCCCCCAGCAGGAGCAATGGGATCCCTGGGTATTGCGAGACTTTTGTCATAAGAGCATCCAAACCTCCCCTATGAAATGGAGGTGGGATATATACTCCCCCAATCAAAAATTCGGATCCCCACAACCGTATATTTAAAAGCACGAACCTCCCAAATGGGTCTATATGTAGATCCTGCAACTGGAACGGTAGGGACTTGTTGATTAGCACCGTGACCCCCCGTGCATAGTTGGAGTACACTGCGAGATATGCCATTCCTATCTAAGGTCGCTTCAGTGCTAGTACCTTCTGTCCCTGAAGATGTGTCTCTTGGAAAATAATGATGTCAGGATTGTGAGTTTTAACATAATCAAAGACAAGCGCCCTTTTTAGATTACAATTTAACCCCTGGAGATTCCAGTACACAATCTGAAAATCAGCCATCATAAGAACTGGACAAAAGGACACAACCCAGACACACAACAGACCAGGGATCGATACAAGCACACAGCCCATTCACACTAGAAAACATTCAGAAACATACCAAACATAAACCAGGCTGAACTTATCCTACCCGCACCCTGCTCAAAGCCACCCAACTTGCTTGAGCCTTTGCTCCCTAATATACCAGACAACTGTTAAAAAAACAGAACTGAGAGAACTACAAGGGTGTTCAACTACCCTGAAACCCAATAAAGGAAGAACTACACCTGTAAGGGTGCGTTATAGGTTGTGTTTCAAAAAGAAAAACTCCGAAGAAAAATTCTCATCTCCGCTCCTGTACAAATTGACCCTGAGTGGGAGAAAAATACTTAGGAGAGAAGAACACGAGTGAATAACCTGCATATAAGGCATTGACGCTAGGACTCATCATCAAAAAAATTAACAGGCATGACAATCCCAGCTTAATCAATGTCAGCGATGCTCAGGAGATCTTCTATCAAGCCACTCGGACGCCTCCTCCGGCATTGTAAAGAAAAGTGTCCGATCTCGATATTGAACTCTCAGTCTAGCGGGGTATAGCATCGCATATTTTAGACGGCTCCGCACATGTGTAAACTGCCGTCTTTTTTTCTGGACAGTGGTGAAGTTAGGATAAAAGGATAATTTGCTGTTCTCATAGGCAATGTCCCCCCTTCCATCTGGCAGCAGACAAGACAAGATCTCTGTCCCTGTAGTTGAGAAGTTTCAGGATAAAAGGACGAGGTGGAGCACCTGGTGGCAGCGGCTTGGTTGGAACACAATGAGCTCGTACAACTATAAAACTGGGGGAGAACTCTAAAGCAACAACATTTATCGTTATGTAATTTACTCTAGACTCACGGTCCATGTTCTGGGCCGTTCTGCTGTGTTCCTATGTTTCTGTCCTGGTCTATGGTGGCAGTCTATGGACTCGATGTCCCTCTGCCCGAGATCAGAGACCAGATACAGTGCCTCTGGTGGTACTGTGGCCTGACTGAAAATCCTCCTCCTTTTACGCATGTGTGGAATATACCAGTCGCATTCCATACTGCCACCTTACATTACCCAGCCTACCGACCCCCACTGGCTCCTCACCCCACTACCCACCCAAGCCAATCCCACAACCCCATTTTCATCCTCCAACTCATCACCCTCTGCCTCCTCCCACTGCTGGGCCTTACTACCAGCAGTATGACTACAGCCAGCCCAGCAGTGGGGGATTCCTTGCGTCCCTTCACAGGTCCACTCCCCCATCCACAGACTCTTCCCAAGACTTCCTGCCCCGTACTTTCCAACTGCTTTATTTTGTATTTTTTATATTTTGTGGCAGTACAGAATGCGGCATATGTTTTTTTAAAAATTTTTTACTTAAAAATATTTCCAAAAAGAAACAGTGTTTTTTTTGTTTTGATGGAGTAGAACCACTCCAACAAAACAAAAAAAAACAGTGTTTCATTTTGGAAATATTTTTAAGTAAAAAATTTTTAAAAAAACATATACCGCATTCTGTACTGCCACAAAATATAAAAAATAAAAAATAAAGCAGTTGGAAAGTGGGGAGGAGGCTTTTCTTTACATATGTTAAAGGTGTTAAGATAAAAATATTTTGTTAAAACCTCATTTGTTTTGTTGTTAATCTTCAAATTAGAATTTTTTTTAAACATTTTATTTGATTTTTCAATTAAAGACATAAACATACATGTTCAGTATATCACATTTTACATCTTCATGAACATAGAGATACACTAATTTAAGGACTAAACCAAGTCCAATTAAAATTAACAGAGAAAAAAGACAAACAAGTTAGAATGAAACATATCTTCTTGAAAATATGCTAAGGACCCTAGCATAAACATATGGACAACATGGGTGTTTATCCTGTCCATCACTTTCAAAGGCTGAATACATTTCACATTTAACAGAACTCCTTAGTCTACTGAGTACTGAAAGTCCTTAATAGCGATGGTGTCCCATAATGGTGCTTCTTGGCCTCACTTTTAGCCCTATATAAGTCTTCCTGATCATTCCCCCCAACTTCTCTCCTCCCCCTATTCCTTACCTTTCCTTTTTAGGTATGTATGCCCCCATTGAGAGACAAAAGATAAGAAGGATAGCTAACCCTCTACATCCTCCCAGTGGAAACTAATAATCTTTTTCTAATCCCCCTTCAGTGGACCCAGAGTGTCTTTAAGATCTTTAGGTGCATACCAGTGTGTGTACGGATAGTTTTTCATTAATTCTACAATCTCTTGCTGAGTAAAGTGTGTCAAAATAAAGGATCGCCACTTGACAAAAAAAGGGTGTGTTTTTTTGCTTCTATTTTTGTTTGCTTCAATATGATCAAACCTCAAATAACTTTTTATAGCTGTTGTGAGAGCCTCCATCGGTGGTGGAAAGGGTGAAAGCCAGTGTTGAAGCACCAATAGTTTTGCAATCAAGAGGTCCACATGGACTGCACCAGGTATTGGTTGTTTTTTTAGCTCTCCCTTGTTCCTGACTCGTTGCCCCCCCCACCCCATGAAAGATCAGAGTATGATAAGTTCTCCTAACCATCAAATCCCATGTGTTTTCTATATATCTTGTTACCCTAGGCCAGTGATGGCGAACCTTTTAGAGACAGAGTGGCCAAAATGCAACCCAAAACACACTTATTTATCGCAAGGTGCCAGCACGGCAATTTAACCTGAATACTGAGGTGACTTCTTTGTTACCCAGGCTCGGACTGGGCCGCCGGGGGACCGGGGAATCCCCCGGTGGGCCCCCCCTGAGCCGCTGAGGGCCCCGGAGGCAGTGCCGTCGCGTCCCGGGGCCCGTCCGCACATCCGGTCCCTGGACGCCCGGGACCCGCGTCCCGAGCGCCCAGAGACCGGCCCGGGAGTTGGGGACTAATGTCCCCGACTCCCGGGGCTGCGCGATGTCAGCGGAGCACAGCGCCACTAGCGCTGTGCTCCGCTGATCTCCCTGGCAGGCTGACGGCCTAACGCCATCAGCCTGCCGGGCGCCGGCCCCTACTGCTGACGTAGGCGCGCGGTGACGTCATTTCACCGCGCCGCCTATGCAGTGCAGCAGGAGCCGGCGGCAGCGCGGAGCGGCCGGAGCGGGAGCCCGAGCCAGGTAAGTGGCTGTTTGTTTGGTTTTTGTTTTTTTTTAACTATCTACAAGTGGGTCCTGACTAAAGGGGGTCCCTTGCTATAAAGGTGGTCCCTGTCTACAAGGGGGCCCTGGCTATAAAGGGGGTCCCTGCTTACAAGGCGGGCCCTGGCTATAAACGGGGTCCCTGGCTACAAGAGGGCCCAGACTACAAGGGGCCCTGGCTAAAAGGGGTCCCTGGCTACAAGGGGGTCCTGACTAAAGGGGGTCCCTGGCTATAAAGGGGGTCCCTGGCTACAAGGGGGGCCCTGGCTATAAAGGGGGTCCCTGGCTACAAGGGGGGCCCTGGCTATAAAGGGGGTCCCTGGCTACAAGAGAGGCCTGACTACAAGGGGGCCCTGGCTATAAAGGGGTCCCTGGCTACAAGGGGGGCCCTGGCTATAAAGGGGGTCCCTGGCTACAAGGGGGCCCTGACTACAAGGGGGGCCCTGGCGATAACGGGGGTCCCTGCTACAAGGGGGGCCCTGGTTATAAAGGGGGTCCCTGGCTACAAGGGGGTCCTGACTAAAGGGGGTCCCTGGCTATAAAGGGGGGGCCCTGGCTACAAGGGGGGCCCTGGCTACAAGGGGGGCCCTGGCTACAAGGGGGGCCCTGGCTATAAAGGGGGTCCCTGGCTACAAGAGGGCCCTGGCTATCTAGGGGGTCCCTGGCTACAAGAGGGCCCTGGCTATAAAGGGGGTCCCTGGCTACAAGGGGGCCCTGACTACAAGGGGGGCCCTGACTACAAGGGGGGCCCTGGCTACAAGGGGGTCCCTGGCTATAAAGGGGGTCCTGACTGCAAGGGGGGGCCCTGACTGCAAGGGGGGTCCCTGGCTACAAGGGGGGACCTGACTACAAGGGGGGGGCCCTGGCTAGAAAGGGGGGCCCTGGCTACAAGGGGGCCCATGACTACAAGGGGGGCCCTGGCTACAAGGGGGTCCCTTGCTACAAGGGGGAGCCTGACTACAAGGGGGTCCCGGCTATAAAGGGGACCTGACTACAAGGGGGTCCCTGGCTATAAAGGGGTCCCTGGCTACAAGGGGGGCCCTGGCTATAAAGGGGTCCCTGACTACAAGGGGGGCACTGGCTACAAGGGGTCCCTGGCTACAAGGGGGGACCTGACTACAAGGGGGTCCCTGGCTATAAAGGGGGTCCCTGGCTATAAAGGGGGTCCCTGGCTACAAGGGGGCCCTGGCTACAAGGGGGCCCTGACTACAAGGGGGGCCCTGGCTACAAGGGGGGCCCTGGCTATAAAGGGGGTCCCTGGCTATAAGGGGGGCCCTGGCTACAAGGGGGTCCCTGACTACAAGGGGGTCCCTGGCTATAAAGGGGGACCTGACTACAAGGGATGTCCCTGGCTATAAAGGGGGTCCCTGCTACAAGGGGGGCCCTGGCTATAAAGGGGTTCCTGACAACAAGGGGGGCCCTGGCTACAAGGGGGTCCCTGGCTACAAGGGGGGACCTGACTACAAGGGGGGTCCCTGGTATAAATGGGGGTCCCTGGCTATAAAGGGGGTCCCTGGCTACAAGGGGGCCCTGACTACAAGGGGGGACCTGACTACAAGGGGGGCCCTGGCTATAAAGGGGGTCCCTGGCTATAAAGGGGGTCCCTGGCTACAAGGGGGGTCCCTGGCTACAAGGGGGGAATCCCTGGCTACAAGGGGGGCCCTGGCTAAAAGGGGGCCCTGACTACAAAAGGGGCCCTCACTACAAGGGGTCCCTGGCTACCTACAGGGGACCCTGGCTACAAAGGGGGCCCCTGGCTACCTAAAGGGGGGCCCTGGATACAAGGGGGCCCTGGCTACAAGGGGGCCCTGACTACAAAGGGGGCCCCTGGCTATCTAAGGGGGGCCCTGACTACAAGGGGGGCCCTGACTACAAGGGGGGCCCTGACTACAAAGGGGGCCAATGGCTACCTAAAGGGGACCCTGACTACAAGGGGGACCCTGGCTACCTACAGGGGGGCCCTCACTACCTACAGGGGGGCCCTGACTACAATGGGGCCCTGGCTACCTAAAAAGACGCTTTGACTACCTACAGGGGGGCCCTGGCTACAAAGGGGGACCTGGCTACCTAAATACTAAAGGGGCCCTGACTACCTACACAGTAGCTAAAGGGGGGGGGGGCCTGACTTCCTGCACACTAGCTAAAGGGGGCCCCTAACTACCTGTATACTACCTAAAGGAGACCCCTAACTGCCTGCGAACTACCTAAAAGAGGCCTTAACTGCCTGTATACTACTTCATGGGAAGCCCTAACTGCCTGTATACTACCTAAAGGGGGTCCCTAACTGCTTGCAGCCTATATAAAGGGGACCCTAACTACCTACAGCTTACCTAACTGGGAGAAACCACATACCTACAGACTGGGGTCTTGCCTATTTGCCTACCTACCTAGGGTCTTGTCTACCTACCTGGTTATATAATTGAGAGGGCAGCAGCCCATAGTTGTAGCATTATCTCCAGGGACTTAGTCCTCTCCCCTCCTTCCAACCCCTTAGGATACTAGACCTCTAAGTTATGGCTTGTACCCGCTCTCCCACCCCTGGGAAGTTTGTACAGAGGTGGGAATAGATAAAGAGGTGCTGGAAAATTGGGGATTCTAAGATATTTGTGTGTAATTTCTGCAGGGACTCATGAAAGAAAAGAACGACTCATCAGATAGGACGTCTCCGGTGAGTCCCTGATTTCAGGGGTTATTTTACTTCTATATTGGATCAGTGCTGTATTCACTGTAATGTGATGTGACCTGAGCTGGTGTCTGACCTCTATATGGTGGTGTTGTAGGTTATACCTGAGCTGGTGTCTGACCTCTATGTGGTCTCTATATGGTGTTGTTGTAGGTTATACCTGAGCTGGTGTCTGACCTATGTGGTCTCTATATGGCGGTGTTGTAGGTTATACCTGAGCTGGTGTCTGACATCTATGTGGTCTCCATATGGTGGTGTTGTAGGTTATACCTGAGCTGGTGTCTGACCTCTATGTGGTCTCTATATGGCAGTGTTGTAGGTTATACCTGAGCTGGTGTCTGACCTCTATGTGGTCTCTATATGGCGGTGTTGTAGGTTATACCTGAGCTGGTGTCGGACCACTCTGTGGTCTCTATATGGTGGTGTTGTAGGTTATACCTGAGCTGGTGTCTGACCTCTATGTGGTCTCTATATGGCGGTGTTGTAGGTTATACCTGAGCTGGTGTCTGACGTCTATGTGGTCTCCATATTGCGGTGTTGTAGGTTATACCTGAGCTGGTGTCTGACCTCTATGTGGTCTCTATATGGTGGTGTTGTAGGTTATACCTGAGCTGGTGTCTGACCTCTATGTGGTCTCTATAGGGCGGTGTTGTAGGTTATACCTGAGCTGGTGTCTGGCCTCTATGTGGTCTCTATATGGTGGTGTTGTAGGTTATACCTGAGCTGGTGTCTGATCTCTATGTGGTCTCTATATGGTGGTGTTGTAGGTTATACCTGAGCTGGTGTCTGACCTCTATGTGGTCTCTATATGGTGGTGTTGTAGGTTATACCTGAGCTGGTGTCTGACCTCTATGTGGTCTCTATATGGTGGTGTTGTAGGTTATACCTGAGCTGGTGTCTGACCTCTATGTGGTCTCTATATGGAGGTGTTGTAGATTATACCTGAGCTGGTGTCTGACCTCTATGTGGTCTCTATAGGGCGGTGTTGTAGGTTATACCTGAGCTGGTGTCTGACCTCTATGTGGTCTCTCTATGGCAGTGTTGTAGGTTATATCTGAGCTGGTGTCTGACCTCTATGTGGTCTCTATATGGCGGTGTTGTAGGTTATACCTGAGCTGGTGTCTGACCACTATGTGGTCTCTATATGGCGGTGTTGTAGGTTATACCTGAGCTGGTGTCTGACCTCTATGTGGTCTCTATAGGGCGGTGTTGTAGGTTATACCTGAGCTGGTGTTGGACCTCTATGTGGTCTCTATATAGAGGTGTTGTAGGTTATACCTGAGCTGGTGTCTGACCTCTATGTGGTCTCTATGTGGTGGGGTTGTAGGTTATACCAGAGCTGGTGTTGGACCACTTTGTGGTGGTGTTGGAGGTTATATCGGCGCCAGTATAATGCCAGCGTACATGTGTCCCTGATTGACCCTGTGATAGGAGTTAGACTTTTATTTTCTTGCTGGTGTTTATTTTAGAAGGTGGTGAGGTGCGTGACCAAGGGAAACGTGGAGGGGGTATTGTATGTGGGTGGAGGGGGATATAGATGGAGCTACTTAGCCCTGTGTCTATGATATGTTAGACTGACAAATGTGTGACTAACTTGCTATTGTACTACCCAATACAGTTCTGTTTTGCACACTGTATTATGTGGTAAAATGGGCGCGTTTATGTCCGAGAGGCCGGTAATATTTTCATGTACAGTAGGGTGGGCCCCCCAAGATCAATTCCCCTGTGGGCCCCAGACCCCCCAGTCCGACACTGCTGTTACCCATAGAAAACAAGTGGAGCTCAGCTTTCATTCTTTCAGAGCAGTAAAAGAAATGAAAACTGAGCTCTAATTGGCTGCTTTGGGCTCTGCTGGTTCTGTACTAATATTAACCCCTTAAGCTGAACACCTGAAAAGTAGTTAATGACCATAAATTTTTTTTTGTTTTTGCGTTTCAACAGTTTTAACTTTTTCATTTTTTCAATGACGCAGTTGTATGAGGCCTCGTTTTATTCAAAACAAGTTGTACTTTATGGGGGAATATTTTAAGTTTACTTATAAATAACTGCAGATTTATTTATTTTTTAAATATTTTTTTTTTATTTTTTTTTATACCATTCACACTAAATAACTTGTTAGGTTAATACTGCAGGTTACAACAGTCGTGTGGATACCTAATATGTGTAGGGTTTGTGGGGGTTTTTTGTGTAATGTAAGCACAATTATTTTTTATTAAACATTTATTTTTATTTTATTATTTAATTTTTTATTCATTTTTTTTACACTTATTCAGTTTTTTTTTACTTTTTTTTTTTTTTTTTAATCCCCTGAAGGGAGAACTGGTTTTTTTAAACGATTAGTAATGTATTAGCATATTCATATATGCTAATACATTATAATCTGTGTCAGTCTGACACAGGCAGTGATCAGGACAGCACACAGTCTGGCCTGGTCACTGGCTTGTTATACAGGCAGCCCTGGGGCTACTCTAGGTCACCAGGGCTGACTGTACAGCTGTTTCCTGGGATCTGTCGGGTCACTGGGTGTTCTGATCACCCGACAGAGCAGGGAAACCCTCCGATTGCGCAGCGGTGACGATCCGCCGCAATCAAAGGGTTAAAGCACCGGGTTGCGGAGGTTTCCCCCGCTTCCCGATACTTGCAGGAGATGCTCTGGGATCAGGGCTGTGTAGTACAGCCCCGATCTCAGCGCAGCTGCGGCGCCCGGAGCCGCAAACTCCGATGTCTGCAGACAAACGACCCGCACCAGCCGACGTCAAAAGACGGTGGGCGGTCGTTAAGGAGTTAATAGAGTATCTATTATTGAAAGTGTCCTGATAATACAAGTAAAAATAAAAGATTAAAAACGAGTGTGTATGTATATAAAGTAAGCAAGGAAAAGAGCTGCAATTCCCACACAATATATTTATGTATTTACCAGCAAAAAAACGACCAAAAGTCACAGGTCCAATTCAATAATCAGGTAATAGTTACCTTATGGATTTTTTTTTTTTTTTCAATTGGGAGTGCTGCAGTTCTTCCCGATATATGTGTGTAGGCAGCTATTTATGTGTGTGTATGTGTGTTTATTTGTGTGTGTATCTATTTATGTGTGTACATATATATGTATGTATATCTGTGTGTGTCTGTGTGTGTGTGTGTGTGTGTCTGTGTGTGTGTCTCTGTGTGTCTCTCTGTCTGTGTGTCTCTCTGTCTGTGTGTGTATCTGTGTGTGTGTATCTGTGTGTGTGTGTATCTCTAGGTGTGTGTGTATCTGTGTGTTTATCTCTGTGTGTGTATCTCTCTCTGTCTGTGTATCTCTGTGTGTATCTGTCTGTGTATCTGTGTGTGTGTGTATCTGTGTGTGTGTATCTGTGTGTGTATCTGTGTGTGTGTATCTCTGTGTGTGTATCTCTGTGTGTGTGTATCTCTGTGTGTGTGTATCTGTGTGTGTATCTGTGTGTGTGTCTCTGTGTGTGTGTATCTGTGTGTGTGTGTGTCTCTGTGTGTGTATATCTGTGTGTGTGTCTCTGTGTGTGTATATCTGTGTGTGCGTATCTCTGTGTGTATCTGTGGGCGTGTATATCTCGGTGTGTGTATGTCTGTGTGTGGGTGTGTGTGTATATATATATATATATATATATATATATATATATATATATATATATATATGTATGTGTGGGGGGGTGTCTGTGTGTATCTGTGTTTGTGTGTATTTATGTATGTTTATTTGTGTGTATATATGTTTATGTATAGGTATCTATTTATGTGTGTACATAAATATGTGTATCTGTGTGTATATATGTGTGTTTGTGTGTATATATGTGTGTGTGTATAAATGTATGTGTATATGTGTATCTGTGTGTGTGTATATAAACAAAGGAAGCCAAATGCAAATAAATGCAACTGGACTTAAGGAGTTCCTATAGCGCTACACAGGTTGCAAATAGATGAAGAAAAAACCAACTAATAATGTGTGTGTGTATATATATGTGTGTGTGTATTTGTGTGTGTATATATATGTGTGTATCTCTGTGTGTGTGCGTATATATATGTGTGTTGTGTATATAACATATAATTTACTGTGTGTACACCCATATACATGTGTATATATATATTATATTATATATATATATAATATATTTATATATATATAATATATATATAATCAGCCGCACTTATTCCACAAATTTCTCATCGGGGTGCCAGCAACAAATGGATTCCCGGCAAGGGAAGCCGACTTGTATATAAAACCCGAAAAAAGTTGCAGCACTCAGGTAGTCAGGTGAAAAAACGTGTAAAACGTGTATTTATTGCCACATATTCCAAAGAACGACGTTTCGACTCTCTCACAGAGCCATTTTCAAGTACTTGAAAATGGCTCTGTGAGAGAGCCGAACGTCGTTCTTTGGAATAAACTGGGAATAAATACATGTTTTACACGTTTTTCACCTGACTACCTGAGTGCTGCAACTTTTTTCGGGTTATAAAGTTTATTATAATTAATATATATATAAATATAAGCATATCATATTAATATATATATATATATATATTGTAAGATGGCAGCCGGAAGAGTCTGCAATGGTGTATATATTCCGCCAGGGTTCTGCATGCACCATGATGAATGGATGGCAAGCGACTTCAAAGAAAAGGAAAGTCGCATGGTCCCGCCACTGGTAGGTGGCAGTTACGTGTCACCAAGGTACTGGCCTTGGTGAGGTAGGAGCCGTTGTTTTGTTGTCAGCTGCGATATGTAGTTGGCACATGTTTAACAGCTAGCATAGCTGTTAGAAAACAGCTTACTCCGGGACGGCTCTTACCGGGAGCAGTCAAAGTGTTGGGTGGGTGACTGCTCCCCTCCCCCAGGATCCAGTCCACAGTTTGGCTGCCTCATATAAGTCAGCTAGTCAGCTGACTAGGGGTGGCTGTTACCCAAGGCAAAAGAAGTTTTGACCTGAGAGGTTGTGGACTGGAGACAGGCAAGATCTCCCATACAGCCACGGCTGAGTTTAAGGTATAGTGAGGACAACTATTACCTTTGTATTAGCCAGCGCTCAGACGAGCAGGAGTTTGTTTCATTTGTTTTGTTTTTACGTTTTCAATTGTTGCCACTGTCTTGCTTGAAGTGTGCCAATAAAATACGGAGCAACCGTATTTGGACTACACACCTGTCTGAGTCTCTGTCAAACTGGACTTTTGCTACGATCCCAGAGCGCCTGCGGCTCACAATATATATATATATATATATATATATATATATATATATATATATTATATATATTATATTATATATATATAGAAAGCGACAAAAAGTAGGTGCACAATAGTGAAGTATGTAAATTCCTTAGTGGATCAAGAAAACAAGTAGTTAGAGGAGTTGTCTCCCCACAGGGTTTCAAAGAATGCATGAAAGAAATTCTCTGTCACTTCCTGGTTCAGACTAATTTGCATAAACTCAGTGCTTGTACAGCATAAGCTCCTGCTTTCAGATGCTAATTAGATTAGATTAGCTTCTCAAACTACTTGAAGGACTTCTTATCTGATCCCCAAAACAAAAGCCCTAATTACAGAGCTGTTTACTTGAGATAAATCAAGCTTTTTACTGTCTGGCAGCACAGGACACTGACTGACACTGTTGACCTATGGGATGACTCACTCTCTGTTATCTCATTGAACAAACAGCCCCGGGAGATTTGTTTACAGGTCTGTTACTGTAGGGAACTGAAATAGCCAAGGAGGTAATAAATTCACTTGTATCTCTTTAGGGAAAACAGAGGAACAATGCAATATATTTGGAAAATGTCTTTATTTTGTGTTCCCTACAATTTGAAAGCTATTCTTTGTAGCGAGACAACCCCTTTAAATCTGCTCACCTTAGACGGTGGTGCTAGCAATAGGAGGCACAATACTCGTTTTAGTATGGTTTCAAACCCACAAACACGGCAGCCAGCGATCCTTCACTCACAGTGTTAAGAAACAGCTGCGTGTTGTAAATAGCAGAATATCAAGAAAAAAGAAGGAAAAATTGTGGCGCTCATGTATTGGGCTTTTACAGTGTTTGTTTTTATGTGATGAGGATGGTAATGTTTCCTCACAATTTTTAATAAATACAACACTCCGAATAATTACCTGAGCGTTGTTTCTACATATAACAATACACGAGCGCCGCAATTTTTCCTTCTTTTTTCTTGATATTCTGCTATATATATATATATATATATATATATATATATATATATATATATATATATATGTATACACAGTAAATTATATGTGATATACACAACACACATATACATATATATACGCACACAGATACACATACGTACACACATATATATATACATAATTAGATACACACATATATACACATACATCAATAGATACACATTATATATATGTATATATATATATATATATATATATATACACACACATAAATATACATACAGATACACACACATACAGATACACACACATACAGATACACGCAAAGATACGCACACACAGAAACATATACAGATACACTTACAGATACACACACACACACACATACATGCACAGATACGCACACACACAGACAGACACACACACACACACACACCAGACACACACACACATACACACATACAGATACAAGCACAGACACATACAGATACACACCAGACACACATACAGATACGTACACACACCAGACACACACAGAGATACACGCACAGATATGCACACACACACAGACACATATACAGATACACGTACAGATACACACACCAGACACACACACATACAGATACACGCACAGATATGCACACACATACAGATACACGCACACACACAGATACATGCACAGATACGCACATATACACACACATACAGATACACGCACACACAGATACATGCAAAGATACGCTCATACACACACACATACAGATACACGCACAGATACGCACACAAATACAGATACACATACAGATACACACATACAGATACACACACATACAGATACACACAGCAGACACACACACATACAGATATACACAGCAGACACACACACATACATACACACACAGCAGACACACACAAAGATACACACACACAGATACACACACAGCAGACACACACACTCACATAAAGATACGCACACACACACATACATACACACACATACAGATACGCACACACACATAAAGATGCGTACACACACATACAGATACACACACACATACAGATACACACAGCAGACACACACACATACAGATAAACACGTACACATACAGATACACGCAGAAGACACACACATACAGATACACACACATACAGATACACACACACACACAGCAGACACACACACAGATATACACACACATATACACACACAGATACACACACATACAGATACACACACATACAGATACGCACACACACATACAGATACGCACACACACAAACATACACACACATACAGATATGCACACACACACATACAGATACACCCAGCAGACACACACACACATACAGATACACACACACACAGATACACATACAGATACACACACACATACAGATACACACAGCAGACACACACATATAGATACACACACATACAGATACACACACATACAGATACACACACAGACAGATACACACACATACAGATACACACAGCAGACACACACAGATACACACACAGATGCACACACAGACAGATACACACACAGACAGATACAGATAGACACACAGACAGATTCACACACATACAGATACACACACACAGACATACAAACACAGACCCACACATACAAATATATACATATATGTGTGTGGACAGTAAATTAAACAGGGGTGGTGTTGACTAGATATGGGCACTTAACACTGAACTGATGACTGTTGTCTCCTATTTTATTCCTTATTACTGTGGAGGAGACAGCAGTCATTAGTTCAGGGTGAACTCTCCCAGCTCCGGCACTACCCTCAACTATGCAGAGAGCTGGACAGTCCATACATACATGGAGAATAGGCATAAGCACATATGCAGGCTGAGGTGCCGGCCAGACAACTACTCACTGTGTCGGCAACTTGTCCTCCTGACCCCACAAGTCCCGCTCTTAGTTGGAGGAGGAGCTTAGAGCTTATGTCCCTGCTCCTTCTCCTCCCGTCCCAGGCTTCACACAAGCAGCAGCGATTGTAAAAAATAAATACCGGCAGCAGCGACTAGCTGCTGCTAACATGCAGGTGGCGACCCATGGCGTGCGTGCCAGCAGAGAGGGCCCAGAGTGCAACCTCTGGCACGCGTGCCATTAGTTCACCACCACTGCCCTAGCCCAATATTCCTGTATGATCTCACACGTCCATATACCATGCCAAAAGTCTGTCCTATCCATCT